>CAKNYM010031686.1:1050-17323 GCA_932195095.1 Andricus curvator
CGATTTTAGTAGCGTGTTTGCTGCATAATAGCACCCATTGCCAGCATACAGCTGCGCGTTAATTTCCGTTTTAATGTTATTTTCGCTAGTTATAATAGACCCGAGGTATTTAAACTCGTTAACCCTTTCGAATTTCATATTTCCGTCTTACGTAATTTATGGACGATCCCTTACTTGGTTCGGATCTGGCGACGGTCATATATTTTGTCTTCGATTCGCTAACTTCCAAACCAATATCTTTGGCTTTTGTGATCAAGATTTCTGCATTTTTAGCTACGGTTTCTTTATCATCCCCTAGTAAGTCGAGATCATCCGCATATCCAAGAATTTTTATTATCCCATTGAGGGTAGCACCGGTCGGATTCGCTTGTATTTCGATAGGTCTAACTAATTTTCTTGGTACACCCAAGAACTCTAGGATCCAGTGCATTCGTGCGCGTATAATAGAGCCGTAAGCTTTTTTGAAATCGATAAATAGCTGATGTACCACTTCATTAAATTCCCATTTCTTTTCTAACAGTTGTCTAATTGTAAACATTTGATCGCTTGTAGATCGGTTTCGGCGGAATCCACACTGGTAATCCCCAATGATTTCCTCGGCAAAAGGAGTTGGTCTACTTAAGATTACATTGGAAAGGATCTTATAGAACGAAGGCACAAGTTAAATTCCCCGGTAATTGTTACAGTTCGTTTTATCGCCTTTTTTAAAGATGGGAATAATAATAGAGGTATTCCATTCCTCCGGCATGCGTTCTGTTTTCCAAACTGAGCGTATTAATGTACTTTGCCTTGTGAGGCAAGGGCCTTCATTTTTTATCAGTTCTGACGGTAGGTCGTTGATGCCCGCGGCTTTGTTATTTTTCAATTTCTTTATGGCCATTTCTATTTCTACATCAGTAGGATCATCAATTAGTAGATCGGCAGTGTGGATTTCAAAATAGTTTTTCCATAAATTCAGTCTCTCTGTCGCATCGGCTACTAGATTGCCATTTTCATCCCTCATTACTTCCGTTCTACTTTGGAAGCCTTTCCTTATAAAATTGATTCCCCTGTACATCTCACGCGAGTTATTTTGTTTATTATGCGTTTCTATTGCTAGTATTTTATTCTTTTCCCACTTCCTTTTCTTGAATCTATAAAGCCTATTTGTACTTTTACTAATCTCGAGATACTTCTTATGTGTTTGATCGCACTTATTTTGTAAACTAATTAGTTTGGCCTCCACGTAATTATCGTTATCGTCTCTCTGTTCTTGGAGAACGTCGAAACTATTAGAAATCTGAACTTGATAATTTAATATTTCTGTTGGTGTTTTAAACTTATCTATATTGAAACGAACTGTTGGCTCTGTGCTGCTTGTTTTCTTATTTAACGCTAGCCTAGATCTTAGTTTTACTATCACGAGAAAGTGGTCTGAATTTAAATCCGCTCCCCTGTACGATCTTATATCAAGAATGTTTGTATGACGTCTTCTGTCAATTAGAACGTGATCAATCTGATTGTGAGTGATACCATCTGGTGATGTCCAGGTGGCCTTATGTATATTTTTATGCTTGAAAAATGTGCTTTTGACAACGAGGTTCTTTGAAGCTGCAAAATTTATTACTCTAGTTCCATTATCATTACTGACGTCATGTGAACTTTCCGACCCTATTGTAGGCCTATACATCGGTTCTTTTCCAATTTTCGCGTTGAAATCTCCCAATACTATTTTTGCGTCATACGTTGAGAACTTGTCAAAAACCTGTTCGATTGTTTCGTAAAAAAGATCCTTAGTGTCTTCGTCTTTGTCCTCGGTGGGGCAGTGCACGTTGATTAACACCTGTTTGCTGAAATTACCCTTTAGTACAATGTATGATAACCGATCGTTAATGAATTGTATGTCGATAACCGCTTGCGAAATTCGTTTATTAATGAGAAAAACGGTCCCCAGTGTGTGCCCCTTAGCTCCCCCCATAGTGAAAAGTATAGTTATCCTTAGAAATTTACGCGTAATCGCCCGGCCAGCAGGTTTCTTGAAGTGCTATTAAGTCAGTATGGTATTTGTTTGCTATCTCAATGAGTTCGTTAAATCCGCCAGTATTTAGACTACGCGCGTTCAGAGTTCCGGCCCTTAGATATTTTACTGTAGTTTTTTGTATTTGCAAGTTAGCCATGGTAATTTCGTGGAAATCCGCACGTTAGGATCCTATTCCGATCGTAGGTAAGTCCACCGTCCTAGAAGTGATAACCCCCATACCTCTCTGGGTCTAAGTATGGGAGCTTTCCGACTTTGACAAGGACCGTGTCAACTTGTCGTCAGACACATTACAGTTTCATCCTCGTATCCAAGCATCCTCCTGCAAGGCAGCGCGCCTACTGGCCCTTTGGCCCTGTGCAGACGAATCATTCCATACATCCCTTGCGGGATGCGCACGTTTTTAATGGTCTTGTATTATTACTTCATTAGTTCAGACTGATAACAATTTTTCTTACGTAATTGAAAACACTTTATCCCTAAAATACCTACAAATAATTTTTTATAGTTAAAATTTCGTATTAAAAACATTTTTTTGCAAAATCGCTGCAGTAGATTGATTAAAATCAAATGCGGATAGTGGGCCGGGGGGTATTAGGCATTTCTAACAATCAACCAGTGAGGTTTTGCGAAAACAAATTCCCCAATAAAAAGTTTCAGCTATATAATGTTTTTAATAGGGGTCATCAAAGATATTATAAACGTAAATGCGGTACGGGGTGTCAGAGTGGGGGAACTATATATATAGGACATCACATTTTCTGCCATATCGAGGTGCTGCCCTCACCGTACTACGAAGTCGAGAGCTGGTTTTCTCATTCTTCGTAAAATATGACGGTAAAGCAGTTGAAAGATTTTTTTAAGGTTAGAAAAGTTTGACATGTATCGCTTCATAAACAAAACACCGCACTTCCGAATATAATAATAAATGGCACAATGTCTAGGCACACCCAAAATACGTATTAGGAAAACTTAATGAGAAATTAATAATGACAGAAGCACTGATATGATGGTAATAAATAAACTGAATTGTGAGAGTAATACAATGATCTGATACGTCCATGCTTCTTCTATGAATGATAGATATGATTTTTTTTTAATTATAATTTGTGGTACTTTGGAGTTTAATTTGTATTACTAGACTGAACCGAAAATTGATTGCATTTAATATATAGAATTTTTGACGGTCTCAAGCTTGAGATAGGCTTTTTGTACATATTCTTTTTAAAAAATTATAAAAAACCTTTTCTCGAAAATCGAATTTTTTATTTGAAAAAAAAACTAAAAAGAAATTTCGAGATAAATCATGAACCAGTGCTGAAAAAAATTTTCTTTGATAAATGATTCTTTTAATTAAAATAATCAAATATTTATACCAAAGAAAAATCTTTTTTAATGTTTAAAGTTTTAAAAAAATATTGTTTGAATTTAAAATAACAATAATTGAAAAAAAAATATATTTCTGGATAAAAAATGTTGGTTGAAAATGTATATAGTATTTTTTTTAAATTACGAAAAATGTTCTCAAAAATCGAATTATTGATTTACAACAAAAAAATAGAAAGAAACTTCGAAATAAATTAGAGCTGATTTGAATCCTGCAAAGTTGGTTTGGATTATGTTTGGTTCGAAGAAAATTTAGGGAGAATTTTTTTTCCGTCTGAAGCACACGCGTGTTTTTACATTAATTTTTTTATACAATTTTTGTAGGGATATTTTAATTTTAAATTCAAACAATTTTTAAAAACTTTGAATAATAAACAAAGATTTATTTGATAAAAATATTTTATTATAGCATTTTTAATAAATAATATTTATCAAGAAACAATTTTTTAATCATGCAAATTCTGGAATTTTATAATTATGGAAATTCTAGTTCCGATATTTTATAATTCGGCAATTGTATGTAGGGAATTTTATTATTTGGGAATTTTAAAATTCGGTAATATTATAAAGCGTTCGGGAATTTTATTATTCGGGAGTTTTACAGAGTCGGGAATTTTATTTGCTGGATATTTCAGTCGTCCCTAAAAGTACATAAAATTTGCTGTAATTATAATTTCGAGACCTGGATCTTTTCGATTTTTTCCTACAGAATTTATTTCAAAAAAATTATTATATGCAAATTTTTGAAATCAAAAGTTACAAAGATAATCTCATTAAGTATCCAAATTTTAAAATTTTAAATTCGCTGTATATTAGGGTGGCCCAAAAATACACATTTTGGAATTTTCGACCAGCGTCGACGCCAAATTGTTCTCTCGTAGAAACAAATAAATGCATATTTTTTTATTTTGGAATGAAATGATTTTTAGTACTTTGTAAATCAATTTTTGTGTCTTATGGAGTTTAACACGTAAAACGTATACTTTTTTTACTTCCTTGATTTTGTTCAAGAAATTACAAGTCAATTTATTTGCCCTTTTATAAACTTGTTCTCTTCTCAGTAAAGATGCATTTTGTCAAATTTTAATACACGAACAAAGTTATAAAAAAATTTGAGACACCTTGAAAGTTGTCTAAAATTACAATATTTGTAGACTCGTAGCGAGCCTTTGATATGATTTTTTAACGTGAAATTTTCAAGAAGCATTTATGAGAATATTGAGAACAGATTTGTGAAAAAAAATGTTCATTATTTTTTAAATTATAGTTTTGAAGCGATTACGAAAATGAGTGAAAATGAAAAATTTCAGTCCAACAGCAGCTTTTCTCCGATCCTGAAGAATTTATGGCAGCTAAGTTGAACTCAGAGTGGCTTATTGTTAAAGGCTTAGGACTTCCAGATGCAGGCTCGACCATAAAGCTCCCTGCTACAGGCCCAAGCCTGTAACCCAGCACATTTCCCCAATTTTTTTCGCACTTTCTGGGGAACCAACTAATTTTTTTACAATACCCGCACCCTAGGGGGATACTTGACTTCAATGAGTTGAATAACAGAGTAATAACACTAAAACTGCCGTCTGGGTTAAATCTCAGGGCTCGCTTCAGGTTCTCTTGAAACTTTTCTGTTTTAATTCGTACGTTGGGAGAAAACTTCAAAATACTTTACAAAGTACTAACAATCATTTTATTTCAAAATAAAAAAATATGTATTCATTTGTTTCTACGAGAGAACAATTTGGCGTCGACGCGCGTCGAAAATTCCAAAATTTATATTTTTGGGCCACCCTACTGTATATCTAATTTGTATTCCTGGGCCTTGGCGATTTTTTCCCTGGTGCATTTCAGTCACTTGTAAACGGGGGTGAATTTAATAGGAATTATCTCTCAGAAAATAAGTTATTAAAATGAGAAAAAATTGGGTATCTTTTTTATCTCTATAGAGGTCATACCTATAGGTATGTAAAAAAATGTAAACTTCCGAAAATTTAAAAACTCTGCAAACAAGAAATTGTTGAAACATTTCTTTTTGTGGGGATAACTAAGCTGTATGCAAATATATTATATATCTTTGCTGTATGTCTTTCGATTCCGAACTAATTATACTCTTTTACGATTCCAATACAATTTACAAAACACTAATTAAAATTTTTTAATTTTTAAGGCTTCAATTTAATCATTTAAATTTTAACATTAAAATTTCCTCATTTTCAGAATGCAGGCTTATTGTTTGAATTTTCACAGTTTTCGTTATAAGTTACGTTAAAAATAACAAATTCTGGGATTCGAAATTGCTACAACGCGAAAAAGTCAAAAGTTTAAATTTAAACGTTAAATATGTGAAAATACTTTCTTACTTTAGTCGCTTCTTTTGAGAGTCGATCCTCTGCTTTCAGTTTTCTTTTCGAAATATATCTTGAATTCAACGCATTTTAAATCCAATGTTTTCAGCTGCATTTAGATTGAAGTATACAAATGTTTTTGGTTTAAACTATAAATTAATTAAAATATTTCACTTACTTTTCACAATTGTAATTTATAACCTTTAAAACTGAATACTTGTAGGTCAAACATGAAAAAGTAGACTATATTGAATAATTTGAAATTTAAAGCTATTCAATTATGCAAGAATTTTCGAATTGAAAGTGTTCGATAATTTTAGATTGAAACATTTCAAATTATTTAGTTACAAATTAAAATCTTTTAAAGTTGCATAATTAGAAATGAACATATTTTAATACTCGAATCATTATTTTAGAAAGACTTAAACCGTATATCTTCAGATAAATTTGAAAGTAGGACTATTGAAAATTAGGAGTGCTTGAAAAAACTAAACAAATGTTTAGTTTCAAAAGCTCTTGAAATGGTGCTTTTTCAAGTTTTATTTATTTTTGCTTCCTCATAGAGGAAGCTTTGTAATGGTAATATTTTCCAAGATTTTTAAATATATTTAATATAGGTTTGAAGAGAATGAGAAAATTTTCTGCAGTATTTAAAGGCCATTACTTTCAATTTGCAGGAAACATTGAAATTATGTAAAAAGATATTTAGAAGTTCTGAAATTTTTTTCGAAATAAGTGAAGTTTTTAAACGGTTTCCAATAATGTAGAACGAATTATAGATTTTGTTACATTTAAAATGAATTTTTCAAGTTTCTTGAGGATTTTTGAAGGTTTCATAACAATATAAAAATGTTGTAAAGATTCTTGGGAAAATTTTTAATAACTTTTCATTTTGAAAAATTACGCTTCCATGAATATTTATGAAGATTTCTGAAACATTAAAAAATAATGTGGATTTCACAAAAAAATTGAAGTCAGTTTAAAAAATATCCAGGATTGTAGGAGTTTTAGAAGAAACTTATTTTAAAAATGTTTTTCTACTGAAAATATTCTTAATAGGGTTGATATTCGCAATTGGGTTTCGATTTTCTGAGGACCAGCTCTGTAAATGCATCTTGAAGACGTTGAGACGGCCTGCTTCGTTCAACCACATCTGTTTCGGGCATTTGACTTGCTTCTGGAATTACTATTGTCATAGAAAGGGTACTTTTTTTGCTGCCACTTGTCCCGCTGTGCTGGCCACACGCCCACACTGATTAAAGTCAGAAATATGCAAAATGATGTCTCTTGCGTGAGAATGATTTTATCATAAATTTAGTTATTGCACTGCCATCGCATGTCAAAACTGCACATTTGAAGCCATTTAACGGCGTCCTATCTGCACTCGTTCTCAAGATAAAATGTTTGTAAATAAATCACCGTAAAAAGAAAACTATTGCATATTTCAGCATTTCGAAAAATGCACTGCATTCAGGAATGTTCAAAGAATATCTGTGAGTTTTTTCAGATTTTTCCTAACGTCGCCCTCCTTCTGGGAACAGGTCAAAAGTGGACCCTTGAAAAAGGGACCCGACTTTAGTTTAATAATTTAGCACCCCCACAAATTATTTTTTTTGTGAGAAAATAACACCTGAGTTTTGTCAAAATTGAAAAATATGTATTTAATGTTCGCTAACGGTCAATTTTGTTCAAAGTGCTTGTTTCTGAATAAAGTGACATTATTATTGTTTCTGATTTCCTTCTGTCACTCATGGATTGTGTTTTTCACATAAAACATTGATATCTGGTTTTTTTACGTTTATAAAATAATAATTAAAGGTCACTCAAGGTAATTTTCTGTACAAAATATTGATTTATAAAGAATATTTGTCAAACTATACAACGGATTTCTTCGTCCAAATATACAAACCTAAATTGTACTATAGTAAAAACAACTGGAAAAAATGAGATTGAAGAAAAATGTTGTAAAGAAAATTAACCTTGGTCGACCTATAAATATTTATTTTATTTCTCGAAAGATTAAAAAAACTCGTCGAAACGCTTTTATTACAAGAATTTTATTGAAGAAAAATATTGTTTGTAAAAATAAATATAGTATAATTTTTACATACATTTCTTAAAATAAAAAATTAACCATGAGAATTGTAGACATTCTTTCAAGGAATAAAATGATTGTCCCGGAAGTTAGAACCGAAAAATTAATTTTTCAAAAACATGAAATTTGTTCTAAATTGAGCTACACTCGCGACCGGGAAAAATTGGGAAATGAAAGTGAATATATTTTTTGACCGGAAAATAACAAAACTTTTTTAATTGATCAGCTGTAAATATAAATTAACTCATGCTTTTAGAAACTGAAATGTAGCTCGAGTATTAAAAATTGAACAGTAACTGATTTTACAAGACGATTCTGGATCTGTTCAAAATTATATAATTTACATATTTTAACGTTAAAATTTGAACTAATTTAATTCGAAAGCCTTAGTAGCTACACAAATGTAAACATCCGATTGAGTCTTCATAAACAATATTCAATTTAAAAATCACTTCAAATTATTAGATTCATAAATAAACGCCTTTATTCAATTTAAAAATCTTACTCAAGTATTGTTTTAGTATAAAATATTCCACTTTTTATCTATTTAATTTGGAATTTTTAAATTAAAAAAAAAAACAATTTTCAATATTAAACAATTCTAAACTGAATTGTCCGATTTCAGAGTGATAAATTTTAACTTTGATTTTTACAATTATAATTTTTCTATTTTTTAAATTTGTAATTTGAAAGTGAAAGTGTTGAATTTTTATTTGTAAATAATAGTTTAACAACGATTAATTTAGGAAAAATTCGAATAAGTTGGAGGTTTTTCAATGTTTCCAACACAAAAAATTACGAGCTTCTCAAAAATTTAACAAAAATCTTTTAAAAAGATTTTTGGGATATTTAAGAAGATTTTTTATTTCGAAAAAGAACATAACTTTAAGAGAATGTTTAAAAATATTTCCAAACATTTCAAAAGATTTACAAAATTGGAAAAAAATATGGAAGCTTTTGAGGCAATTTTCTTTCGCAAGATTTTACAAAAAGTTTAGCAAAAATAGGAATCACTTTAAAAGATACTTAAAAGTTCCGACAAAATTTCAAAAATAATTTTAAAAGGGTTTAAATAATTTAAAAGAAAATTTATACTTTTGCTGATTTCGAAATTAAATTATGACTTTTTATTTTGAAAAATTACATAATTTTAAAAGAAGGTATAAAAATATTTGATGATTAAAAAAATTCCGAAAGGGATGACTGAAAAATCCCGAAAAATGAAATCTCCGACACTATTAAATTGCCGAATTGGTAAATTTTCGAATAATAAAATTCCCGAAATTATAAAATTTTCGAACAGTTTATAATATTACCGAACTGGAAAATTGCCGACAGAAAATATCCAATGTAAAATTCCTGAATTATGGAATTCACAAATTTAAACATGAAAAAATTGTTTTTCAATAAATATTATTAATTTATTAAAAATACAATAATCAAATATTTGTATCCAATATATTTTCTTAATATTAAATTTGTTTAAATTATTGTTTGAATATAAAGGAACAATATAATTCTATTAAAAAATAAATAAAAAAACACGTGCGCTTTGAAAGAAAAAAAATGCTCTCTCCAAATTTTCTTCAAACCTAATAACATTTTTCAAACAAACTTTGCAGAATTCAATTCAGCACCGATTTATATCGAAATTAATTTTTTTATTTCTTTTTTTAAATTTAAAATTCAATTTTTGAGAACGTTTTTCGTATTTTTCTTAAATACTATGCACATTTTCCAGTACAATTTTGCATCCAGAAATACATAAAAAAAAAATTGATTAGCAGTTTGAACTCGAAAGTTCATTGCCTCACTACCCGATTCGGGTAGTGTTTCTAGGTGGATATTTACTACCAATGTGGGCCCACCACACCCACGACGGGCCAACAGCAACACAGTATTCCTGAACGGTCACCCATCCAAGTACTAACCGCGCCCAACAATGCTTAACTTCAGTGATCTTACGAGAACTGGTGTTTCCAGAGTGTTTATGAGTATGTTTATGTAACATTATTGGAATTTAAAATAACAATAATTGAAAAAATATATTTCTGGATAAAAATTTGTGTTTGAAAATGTGCATTGTATTTTTTAAAAGTCACAAAAAACGTTCTCAAAAATCGAAATATTAATTTAAAAAAATAAAAAGAAACTCCGAGATAAATCAGTGCTTGCAAAGTTTGTTTTGTTCCAAAGCGCACGTGTTTCTAATTTTATTTTTTATAACATTTTTATACAATGATTTTTATTTTAAATTCAAACAATAATTTTATAAAAATTAAACATTTAAAAAAATTCTATGATGAAAATATTTGATTATTGTATTTTTAATAAATAAATCATATTTATTAAAAAACCATTTTCTCAATTGCTTAATTTCGGGAATTTTCTAGTTTGTATGTTTTATTATTCGACAATATTCTAACTGAAATTTTATTATCCCGGAATTTTCAAATTCGGTAATATTGTAAACTGTCCAGAATTTTATTATTCGGGAATTTTCAAATTGCGGATTTTCAGATTTCGGCAATTTTATAATTTCGGAAGTTTACAGTGTCGGGAATTTTATTATTCGGGATTTTTTAGTCGTCCCAAAAACATATCAAAACATTTTGAAAGATTTATAAAATTGTAAACATGTTTTAATTGGGAATTTATTTTCAATTTGAATGGTTCTTGTCCGAGCTAGTTACCATCAGTGCGCTTGGAGAAGTATGATGAGAGTTGCTTACAGCGCTCCAAGTGGCTGTTGGCAAACTATATCGATGGGTGCTATCGGGGAGTAGTGGAGGGTAGAGGGGAACTGACAATTTTCGCCGGACGCGCCGACTATATTTATCGCGGGTAACTAAGCCCGCACCGCATCTACGTTTATAATATATTTGGCTGGGAACGATATGCCTGCCTTAAAGCAGTGTTTAGTCGGAACTGAGGGCAGCCATCTAATATGCGCCGAATGAGTGCGCAGAAACTATTTTTTTTGTCATGAGATGTTTCCAAAACAAATGGCTACTGTCGTTAATAAAGGTGTTTGATGATCGGCCCTTTGTTCAAGGCGAACTTATTATATTTTTTGTGAGAGCATTTCAGGTAAGACTTAACTTTTCTATTCCTATTTTCGTTGTTGGTTGTTGTAATAATTGCAAATTTCGATACCTGCATGATTTTCAAATGGCTTTTTTATAGGTTAGATTTTCTAACCATTTTAACATTTTCGTCATAAAACTAGAGACATTTTTTACATTTAGAGCACGTTTCTTTCTGGGTTACAGGACAAATCGAATGACAGGAAGGTTGAACTTGTCTTCAAACTTATATGGTATTCAACCGATATTGTTCAGAGTCGCTAAAGCTCGAAGCTCGCTCGTCATTGGTTGATTAGGCCCAACATTGAAGCTTTTTTGTGCCCAAACTAAATTTTGCACAACTTTTTGTTAGAGGACTTTTTTGTGCACTATTACATGGTACAAAGGGTGATATAGGTGGTAGGATATCTTGTATATCAAAGCCTATAATTGATAGCACTTCGGGCTTGTGTATTGGTGGCACGTGGCCGGCATGTTAGGTGCCGGAAGATCAGGCGGGCGTAATAGCTAGCAATAGCGGACACATTCAGCTGCTCAGGTGCCGGCACAGCGGTCTTCTCAATCAGACCGCGGTCCGGCACATACGCCAGCCACAGGCGGGCATTTTCTTATCTGGGCGTGTTTGTAAATTGAAAAATTCAAGGCATATTTAAGATAATTAACATAACGTCTTATACATATATCTTATATATCTTACCTGTCACTTCCCAACAATGGACATCAAACAGCAAACGTCATGCTATATCCTGTTCAATATAAGAGCGCACTAATCACTATTGTAAACTTCAATCAACATTTTACACTTAATTTCAATCAAAATTCTTTTTCATACATGGGACTGACGTTCTGAAAAATCAAGCAAAATTCGAAAACTATTTCAGGACATTGTAAAAACAGGGAAATGGTGGAACCGAAATAGTCCAAGTCCAGTATTCATGAAATTGCGCCAATGGCTGCCACAAGATCATCGAGCATTTGAGATTTGATTTAAAAAAATGCACGAAAAATCATTTTACTAAAAGTACGATAAACGATTTTCATTCGATATAATATGAACACTTCAAAATCAATTTTTGAAGCGGTTTTTATAAGAGAGGATTCAATACCAAGAATTTTAACTAGAAAGTGTTTGATAATTTTAGATTGAAACTATAACGGGGTTTCCGCGGCCTACCTACGGATCGCCCGTATGGATTTGGTTTAATTGATAATGATAGCGATCTCAACAAGGGAAGATATAGAAAATGATTTGACTGTTTTATCTTTCTATAAATACAAGTTATGTAGTGGAAATTATATGATTTTATATTAAGACATCAACACGTCAACATGTCAAAGTTTCACATACAGAAGAAGGTGCTCCGTCAAATCGCAGAAGCTAGTGAGGCGATTCGACGTCAACATCAAATGCTGGAAACGGGTAAAGAAGTCACTGAAAAGATAACTAGTAAAACGTTTAAACCAATCGTCATGCCGCTGCAGAAACTGGTTGACATATCTAATCCTTCAATTAAGAAGAAAGCTGAACAAAATGAGCCTGTAACAAAAAAATATGAAGAGGAGGATGATGATAAGGCTTCCTTCATGACTGCTGATGCTGAAGAAAAGCAAGATACAACTATGCTTGAAGAAGATGCTTCAACCGAGCCTGCTGATAGTAATGAGCATATGACAAACAAGTTTCTCAGAATGCTACAACAAAATAGGAAGCAGTATTCAGATATGGATTATGGTGTGCCTTATGATTGGTGATATACCTATTGGTTTTGAGGGACAATATATTCATGTTAATGGTAGACAGTATCTGAAAACCGTTAGTTTGCTCGAACTGCTGTTTAGAAAAACTCCCGAAGAACCCTGGCGGACCGAACGAACGGAACGGATACGCTACAGCGTATCCTTATAGTATCCACATCGTATCCTCTCCGTATCATGCAAGAAAAGCTCATTAAAAAAGAAAGATTGACATTTCACTTGTTTAAATTCGGATTAAAACATTAAAAACTTTTAAGAAGTATAATACTTATCGATGACGTGCGCTGAAGACGACTTCAAAGGCATCGTCGTTCAGTAGCAGTTAATAGGCGTTATCCGTCGACGATGCGTTTGAAGTCGCCTTCAGCCCACGTTATCGATAAGTATTATATTTTTTAAAAGTTTTTAATGTTGCAAGAAAAACTATTGCGATTACTCCGTGACCTTTTAACTCAAAATTTCACGTAGAATCAGAATTTCAACAAGTGAAATGTTCATCTTCCTTTTTTAATGAGTTTTTCTTGCATGATACGGAGAGGATACGATGTGGATACTATAAGGATACGCTGTAGCGTATCCGCTCCGTTCGTTCGGTCCGCCAGGGAATCATCTATAAGCACTGATCATCTAAAGAATTATAAGGAAACATTGATTGCTACAAATGTACACAAGAAGCGGTACAGCCCAACTGAACCCATTCGTATCGGCCAAGATATCAAGTATAAGAACTTTATTGCAAAAATGTTCAACGTATCACGCAGACGATCCTCAACCAGTGGAGGTTCCCTAAAACAGTATATGATAGTAGAAAAAATGTAAAGACTGACTACGTCTACTGGAATGACCCTAACGAACTAGTTAATCGTGTTCGTCTACTTCTAGCGTTTCAGGCAGCAGGCAACCCGTGTCACAACAATGAAATTTTATCAATCATTGAGGAACTTTGGGAAGCTGAAATCATATATTAGGAGTATACATTAGTTAAACATCCAGACGTATACCTTGTGGAAAAAGTAATCAAGAAAAGTGGTAACAAAATATTTGTAAATTGGTTAGGTTTTGACAGTTCACACAACAGCTAGAGAGATAAATCAGATATATAATCAATTTTGTGCTATGTTGAACCAACGTTGAAACAATGTTGAAGCAAAGTTGAGCCAATGTTAAATCAACGATGAATCAATGTCAAACCAACGATGAACCAATGTTGAACCAACGATGAATCAATGTCAAAGCAACGATGAAGAAATGAGTACTAAAGTAATCATAAACTTATATGTTAAATTTATATCAAGACTACCCTAGTACTAACTAGATGTAAGGTTTTGATAAATAAAAAAAGCAATTCATACACATATATATTGTCTTTTATTTAGTTAAATCCTGGTAACAACTTTTCACAAAATAATAACAATAAGAAAACCTCTTAAGCACTATTTACAACTAATTTTTCACAAGAAGAGTCAAAAGTTTCATATCACTAAGGACGCCATCGTCGGAATCATCATTATCGATATCCATAATTTTGTAATGACCCCACGCGAGAGTATCAGTACTATTTTTCAATAATAATCGCTTATCGTCATAAGGAATCAGCGCAATTTTTATTTGTTTAATGGTTTCAATGTTGTGAGGTCTAGATCTGATTACATATTGTGTTCTAGATTGTACAATCGAGTTTCGTAGACATTCGAACAAATTCCGTAGTAATTTGGACCGAACATTCGTCTTTCATTAGACCCAAAAATTTTTTGTTGGTTTGCGGAATTCCGAAAACATTATCTTAAGGATTGTCTGACGTATCGAATTGACATACATTGTTTTTCATATCCTCTTTCATATCAGCATAAATATCATCACATTTAACTTCGTATATCAAGCTATCCGTATCGGTGTATAATAGTTTACAATGGTTACCATATTACCATTATTTTCCCATAAACTGCATTAGTAATCAATTTGAACAGGTTCTTTTCAAATTCATTTTTAGGGTTTTTTCTGAGGTTAGTATAGTCAGCTAATGCATGTTTAAGAGCCCGGTAATTGAGAACGTACTTTCGTTTCGGTAGGAGAGTAGTTACGAACTTCTCCTGGCTTGACCCTGGTGGTTTCGAGTATTCTGGACAGAACGGCAAGTCATTGTGTGCATCATGAAGTTAGTCTGGGTAATCCAAATCTACTTCTAGTATCTAACCAATGGGTGAATCATCACAAACATTGAAGTTGGAATTTTCCAAACTTGTAACCCACTCGAAACCATCGTAAGGGAGAGGTTGCAACATTACTCATCCATACAGGTTGTTGGCATCAAAATATACAATGTATATGATCTCCCCATTTTCATTGAAAACTGCCATGTATTTGTTGTTAGCTATGGCATATCAATTGGGGCATTGGATCACTCTACCCTTTTTGTCTTGCTCAATCATTAGCAGCATATCAACGTCAGTGAGGAGTTGAAGTCGTACATCAGCCAAAAGCAAGACGTCGGTTTTCATATGGAATTTTACAAACTCACCGAGAATCTTGAGATTGAATGCACGCCATACCTGTTGCGCATGAACATAATCTTCATCAGATATTGATGAATCATTTAGCGTACTGTAGAATTTTTTTTGGGATGAAATCTGATTTTCTTTAAGTCTTTCACTCGAGTCAAGGTATTTGTAAGGAAGAACACCCTTTCTCGTAAGCAGCTCGATTTTTTCTCTGTCAATGCCCAAAAACATGGAATTGATGATTTTGCATTCGGTGAAATATGATGCTAACTTTTCTAATGAAGATGCCGTGAAACGAAACGAGTCTATGAACCTAAATTGTATTTGTGTATCCTGAACATACTTTGTGAATGAGATGTATTTTTCTTTATTCAGAGCAAGAACTTTAACTTTACCTTCAAATTGATGACAGATGACGACAGCCCACGCCGGTGGCCAGTTTGTGCGTCGAAAAGTTTCTCATCGTGCGTCATGTCGTGTCGTGAATTTGTGAAAAAATGAGTGATAGGAACCGGACACTAACAGCGTCAACTTTATTAACAAACTGGGGTCTGCATCAGTATGTAGAACATTTTGAACGCAAGTACAACCTTTGGTTCGCAGGGTTCACACCGGTGCATGCAATCTAACCTCAAAATTCATAAGTGATGAAAGAACCCCACACAAATGTATGGACAGAGATGAGGTGGGTATGGATCAACCAAATTATTTATTATAATCAACCAAAATATTTATTATAATCAACCAAACTTTATGAACCAAAAAATTTGTTTGAATCAACCAAACATTTGATTGACCATATAGCAATGTATTTCTTTGTTTGATCTAACCAAATTTTTGTTGAATCAAGCAAACTTTTTATTGAGTGTACCTACATTCGAGAAAGAACGATCGACCTTTCTAGAAGGGGCTTTTGCTTTCGAGATTCCCTGCATCGAAATATCCACAAACTATGATTGTTTCTTCCCGAATGTAGGTAAAGATTACATCCAATATCGATGCTTCTAGTAAGTTTGATAGAGAGAACCTGTATCCTTATACAAACTTGATTCCATCGATCTTTCTAGAATTTAGCGGTTGTTATGATTAACTGCGTC
>CAKNYM010031694.1:2396-18582 GCA_932195095.1 Andricus curvator
CCACATCCACATCCACATCCACATCCACATCCACATCCACATCCACACCCACACCCACACCCACACACACACGCACACATCCACGCACACAGAGCCAAACAATTGCTTAGAACATTGTATTATACATTTTTAAATTGAGGAAGGTTTAATTAAATGAATTTGAAAATGTTACCATTACAAAGCTTCCTCTATGAGGAAGCAAAAACTTGAGTTTTCAACAAAATAATTGATTTCTCCACCTAAAAAGATGAATTTGGAAGAAAAAAATGTAATAGTTGATATTTCAAGCAAAAAAAAATTAAATTTCATCCAAAAAAATGAATTTTAAAATCAAGCAGATGACATTTCAACAAATAAAGTTATTTCTTAACAAAGTTAAGCAAAAAAGATTAATTTGCAACTAAACAGTTGCATTTTTATCCAAGAAAGATGCAATTTTCATCCAAAAAAGATTTTATTGACTTTTCCATATCAAAAAATGAGTTTTAAACAAGAAATAAATTTTTTACGAAAATAGTTGAATTTCCAACCCAACAAGACTAATTTCTAACAAAACAGTTGAATTTTGAACCAAAAACCATGACTTTTTAACAAAATTGTTAAATTTTCAACCAAACAGTAGCATTTCTCTCCAAGAACGGTGCAATTTCTACTGAAATAGATAAATTTTTTAATCAAAAAGACAAATTTACAAAAAAATAGTTGAATTTTCATCCAAAAAAGAATCCAGTTAAAAATTCAATTTTAAACAAAAAGTAAATTTTCTACAAAAATATTTGAATTATCAGCCCAAAACGACGAATTTTTAACAAAACTGTTTCATTTTTATCCAAGAAAGATGCAATCTCTACTAAACTAAATGAATTTTTAAATAAAAAAGACAAATTAAAAAAAAAATGGTTGAATTTTCATTCGAAAAAGTTGAATGTTCAACACTAAGATATGAATTTTGAACAAAAAGTATATTTTCTACGAAAATATTTGAATTTTTAACCCTCAAAGACGAATTTTGAACAAAACAGTTGAATTTTCAACCAACAAGAATGATTTTTTAACAAAATTGTTGAATTTTCATACAAATAATACAATTTATAACTCAAAAGATAATCTTCAAGAGGAAGCTACTGCAAAAAAAATAATTATAAATACAAGGCAAATAAATTACTAATAAGAATAACATGTAAGTTAATATTCAACTTTCAGAATGTTAAACTTGTAAAAATTTTTAACTAGAATCTTTTATAAACGGAATAAAAATATTTCATATTTCTTCTTCTTGACAGTCATTTAAAGTTATAGAAATTCACTGACTTTTACAAGATTTTTGTTTGTTAATTCCCTGACTTTTCCCTGACCAATAAAATTCCCTGACTTTTTTTTTAAATTGTTGTTGGCTAGGTTCTTTTTTCACTGACCAGATTTCTTTGGCGCGTACAATTCATATTAAATTTATGTATACTTACTGCGAGTTATTTGTTTCATTTGCGAATTTCCAAAAATTACGTACATGAATGAAAGACCCCCCCCCTCCTTCCGTAACGAATCGTAGCAAAATATCTCGAACCCTCCCACCTCCTTGAGCTGTTGCGTAATTTAAGTAGGGTCCCTAATAAGCAAACATTATTTGAATAAAAATTTTAGCACAAATATTGTCGCTTAGCCTAGATACTTCGATATAATTATAATATATTTGATATAATGTTAAAAATATTTACTATTGAAATAGTTTACTTTAGGCCACACGTCTTTCACTTTAAAAATTTTTAACTTTTTCATAACGAAAACTAATAGTACCAACTTACAATTTGTTAAGATGACAATTTTTACAATTAACTGTTTGAACATTTCTAAATTCTTTAAATTAAAAAAATGAAAATTTCCATTAAAGATTTTCAGGCCCATATCTCTAATGATGAGTGTTTACAGTTTAAAAGGACCCCAGCCTCCACGGCATTGTATAATAACTACTTCTCTTTACCTGTTGTAGTATACAGTGCTGAAGACCAGAATTTTTTCGGAAATATTGAGACAATACTGTTTGAAATACCTCTTGTATTTTAAAATATTTTGACATAATATTTCTACCCGCCCTTATTTCACGATTAGTCGTTTATCTATACACTGTTAAAAATGTTTGCAATTTTAATATACATTTAATATACATTTGTATATTAAATCTAAAACCTAGGTATACGGAATCGCCATTAAGAGACTATGTTATTAAATTTCATATACCGCATATTGATCATTTATCAGAAAAGTCCGATATTTGCACTTTACAAAAATTAAAAACAATTCTGGCAGCAATTTTCAATTATAAATGATCAAAAAGAATATTTTCTCCTAGATGAATGTAAACTACACTGGTTTTTCAGAGACAAGTTCAATTAAACAAATAATTAAGAAACCTAACCTCCAAGCACCTGTACTCACGTTAAAATTCTAACGTTCGCAGCGAATTTGAGGAATAATTCCACCCGTACGTTGCACTTTAATTGTAAGTAAGAATTTAGTCGACGAATGTAAGGTTATTGCTTTAGTTTTTAAAATTTGACAAGATCTGAAGGTATCAAAGGACTAGTTGTTTTCACGCATTCTGTTTTACCGACTTTAATATACGTGTATATTAATTTTACAACATGATGGTATATTAAAATTAATGTACGGTATGTGCAAATGACTTTACTCACATGTATATTAAATTTCGATCAGATTTTTTTAACAGTGTAATATTTCCTGACCTAAAGAAGTAGAGAAAGGGTAATTTTAGATAAATAAACCAAAAATGACAAATTCCATCAAAAAATGGTTCAAGAAATTTTTTAAGGACATTTTAAAAGCTGCAATTCAACCATACAACTTTTTTCCGTATCTCACGCTGTTTTTCCGAAAATTTGCTTTTTATTTTTTTTACAGTTTTTTTCGACAAATAAACCCGAAAATGACAAATCCTAACAAAAAATGCTCAGAAGAAATTTTGTAGGATTTCTTGCATATTATTTTCGAGAAATAAAACCCAAACATCAAGTCTTATAAAAAAAATGGTTGAGGGAGAAATTGTAGATATTTTAAAAAGCTTCAATTCTTCTTTTAATCTTTCTTCACTTATCTGTCGTTGGTTAACAAACTCGCTCTTTCTTTTAGAATACAAAAATGTTTGCCAAAGCTCGACGATTTGATCCGTTCATTTTTTCGAGAGTTATCACGTTTACGGACATACAGACATACAGACAGACGCCATTGCAAAAACTTGATTTTCGGCTTCAGGGGGTCTCAAAACGTGGAGATCCGTTCAAAAACTGAGGTGTGAAATTTCGGCCTATTGTAATACTTTCTCAATCATAAATGATTAGAGTGTAAAAATGATTACATATTTTAATGAGTGAAGACTTATTTTATGCATTAGAATTATAATTCTAATTAGAAATTCTAATTAAAGTTTTTAATTTTTTAATATAAGAATTATTCCAATTAGAACGTTTTCTATTAAAAATTATGACTTCTAATTTAAAATAAAAATTCCTAATTTTGAAGGTTTCAATTAAAAACCATTTAACATTGAAGGCGTTTAATTAGAAATTATATAATCTTTATCGGTTATATTCGATTTTGTTTAACTTCGCAAGCGTTCCTTATTTAAAAGATCAATTTAATAAATTCTGACATTATTAGATTTTTATCGTTGCAAAATAATAGCAATGCTTTTATTTATAACCCTGCAACCTTAACATTGATACATTTGCCAAGAAAAAAAAGTTTTGAATGTAAGTGAAAATTTAGTATAAGTTTCTGGAGTTAATTTTTACACAGAATTGATTGGTGCAGTTTACTTCTAACCTAGGATCAATATTGATTAATTCGTTTCAATTTTATTTAATAAAAAATTGCTGTAAGAAAATGAAAATTTAATACATGTTTCTTTATCCATTTTAAAGAAAAATTTATATCATCTATACTTAATACACCGGCATGTGAAATATCAATTGGAAAAATAAATATTTACCTAATTACAAAATTAGCATTAATATTAATTATTGTGGCAAACCTTTAATATTGTCACTAATTTATTTTCTGTACAAATAAAATAAGGATTGGAATTTCAAAAGTATTATCATTTTATATTAATTTGTTATTTTGTAAATCATGTCAGAATCCCTGCTTCTACTTTACCGATGGTTTGAGATAACATGGAGAAGCTGCAAGGATTATAGATTTAAAATCATTACCCTTAGAGCCGCAGAGCAACGATTGTACCTACAGAGAAAGAGTGAAGGAAGGTAGTACGAAGAGGGCAGTAGCTACGCACCGCACGAAAGTAGTTGCTATATATATATTGTTCCCCCACTCCGCCGCCACTTGCCGCATCTAGGTGTATAATATCTTTGGCATTAGTGCCAAACGTGCGAGCAGATCCTTTCCCGCGTGTTGGGAACGCTGCAGTCCCACAAAAGAGAAAGCAATTGCCCCACGAGTCCAGAAATAGATTTTCGCGCACAAATTAAGCAGCAGGTCGCAGTTGAATTTTGTGACTGTGTAAACAATTAAGTACACCAGAAATCAATAATAGTCAATGCGTAGATACAAATATAATAAAAATAAATTGTTTAAAAGACATTTTATTGCCATAAAAAAATGTTATAAACTAATAGACATCTATCGAATTTTTACGAGAAAATATTTTGACGGCATGCAAAATAATTTTAAAATACTTGACAATGTTATTGAAAGTGAAAAAAATATTTTAACATAAAAATTCATGATTTTCATTAACAAGTTATACAAATAATTGTTCTGTAGTCGTATCTTTTTAGGGACGGAAACAATTTTTCTATACAAAGTTGCTAGGAATGACTTTATGATTTTTTTAGCCCGAAAGTTTTATTATAAGACAAAAATTTAATTCTTTATAACAAATTGTATAAACAATTTTGTTATATTCGTCTATTGTTACAGGAAAAAATTTATTTTGGTTTTTAAAAACATTCTGCGTATGACTATATGATGTTACTTGCCTATTCTATTAAATATTTTCAGTCTAATTCAACAATCTCAATTTTTATTAACAAGTTTTATAAACAATTGCGTGATAGTCGTGTATAAAATATGTTGTTTTTTTATAAAACTTGCTGCGACTGATTTTGTGCTGCAAATGATGTCAATAATTCTAATTGTTATCATTAAATGAAACACATAGACAGTTGTTAATATAATTTGTTGAGAACAATTGAAACTATTATCTTAGAATAAACCTTTTCGGTTCACCGAAATTCGATAAGCATTTAAGAAATATTTTCGGTGTGCCCAGGAGAAACTAGAAAGGACGCCTAATAGGTTCACCGAAATACGGTGAGCGATACACCAAATATTTTCGGGGTGCCTAGACACTTCGTTAATAATAATCATGTGTGTTTATGTTTAACAAAAGTCACTCACAGTACTTATTATGTCTTTTTTATGAATGAAGGATAAAGAATTTTCAACATCAGGTATAAAATAAACTTTTATTTATGAATTGATGATACGTAAAAGAATGTCTCGAAAACCTTAAAAGTATGTATGTCAGTATTCAAATGTAGATATACCAACATAGCACACTTCCCGAAAAAACCTGGTCTTTTCTTAGGACTTGGTCCAAGTGGCTGGGAGAAAAAACCAGGTCTGCCCTAGGTTTAGACCTATACTTAAACCTAGGTTAAAACATAGGTTCATGTCCGCTGCGATTTTTTGGTTTAAAAAAAAAGTAAATTATTGCGACAAATTTTTTACAAAGAATTCAATTTTTTAATGAAAATAGTTCTAATTCATACAAATCGATTTTATTAAAATTTTTAATTTGTATTAAAACAGTGGTAGACCTAGACATTTTACCTGCTACACATGAAATTTTTTTTTTTTTTTGGGCGAGATTCAGAAACAATAGTGAAGAATGATTAAATTTTCTTCACAATTCATCAATATTCCTCAAGAGCATGTCACTACAAAAAAAAAGAATTTAATTTGTTAAGTCCGAAAACGTTAATTAACGTCTCGAACATCAAAAAGGTATAGCGATCGGCAAGCCGCGGCCGCCTCGCAAATCAATTCGAGGTTTGGAGTTGAAGCATTCTTATATCCTTGGCGATTAATCTCAGTTGCGAGAAAGGGTAGCACTAGCGCTGCACACCGACCAAATGCGGAACTAATGCTCACAATGGGCCTGCGCGGCTGAAGGGGCATTAGTAGAGGGAAATTTAAATTAGTATCCCACACAGTATAAAGATGATATCATTCACAGCTTCCAAATCTAATTGAAGTTAAAAAATTGGAAATTAGCAGCACATAACTTTGTTCAAATTACACTACCGTGCAAAAGTTTACGACCACCTCTTTTTTGATGACTGATAAGGTTATCTTAATTTTAATTATGTCAGAGCTAAAATTTTTCATCTCTAAAGGCTTGAATGCTCTCAAAATTCTGTATAGAATGAGCCCAGGATGTAGCCAATTTGTCTATCTTTTAAATAGACATTGCAAAAATAGTGCAAATTTCAATGTTTTCTTTAATTTTCAACAACTTCCGTAATAATAATAATCAATATTTTTTAATGTTCTTGGGCTCATTTTAAAACTCTTTTTCTGGTTTGTAAATATATGAAACATATAACATATAATTAATGGAATTTTAAAGAATTTGAAACACTTATGATATTTTTAAAGGCTTCAATGACACTTGCAGGAGATTCAGAGGAATTCAAGGAATCCTCAAGCCACTCAATTTCCATTTTTTTGTGATTTTTAAAGATTTAAAAACATTTTATCCATGCAATAATTATGAAATATTCGAGGAGATCAAATTTTTCTCAAGATTTCTGGAAAAATTTTTAATGGTTCAAGTTTTATTTTAAGCGAATAATTTTCAGTTTTGAAGGTTTCAAAATGTGTGGAAAAAGAATATGGAAGACTTTGAGACAATTTTTTTAATTTTTCAGGATTTACAAAATTTTTAGGTAAACTAAATTGTGTAGGGTGTCAAGAGAATGAAAAAAATATTCTTAAGATTTATGGACAAATTTAAAATGATTGTCTTGCAATGAATTCTAAGAGAAAATTGAAAGAAATTACAAAAAATGTTTAATTATTTCCCAAAATTTGTAAAAAGACTGTATATTGTTTAAGAATTTTGTAAGATTTCACGAAAATCAAAAAAAAATTTAGGTTCCTAGGAAAAATTAAAATAACTTTTTATTTTGAAAAATTAATTTTAAGAGATTATTTAAAGAGATTTTAAAACATTATAAAAGATTTCAAAAATTGTCAAGGAGCAATCTCAAAGTTTTTAAGGCATTTTTTTTATTTAGCAGAATTTAAAAAAAAAATCAGAAAAAATTTCAATAATTTTTAAAGATTAGAAGGTTGAGAAGGTCTTAAAGATTAAAAAAATAATAATTTTCTTAAGACTAGTGTGGAAATTTTAAATGATTTTTCATTTTGAAAAATAAACTTTAAGAGAAAATTAAAAAACGTTCTTAAACATATCAAACGATTTTCTAAAATTTTGAAAAAGAGTGTAGAAGATTTTAAAGCAAAATGTTTCAATTTGGTAAGATAAAAAAACTCGAGTAAATTCAAGAAATATTTAGAAGAATTAAAGAGATTCAAAAAGAATTTCAAACTTTACAACATTTTTAGAAATGTAGATTCTCAATGATTTCAAAAATAAACTTTAGAAGCTTCAAAAGAATTTCGAAAGGCTTCAAGAGAATAAACAAGGTTTCTCACTATTCCTGGGAAAATATAGAAGATTATTAATCAATTTTCTAAAATTTTGAATCATTTTTCAAAATTTTAAGAAAAATACGAGTCAGTTAAAAATATATTTAGGAATTTAAGACATTTTTAATAGATTAGAAATATTTAAAAACTTGTAAACATTTCCGAAAATTTATCAAATATTTCTTGATTTCTTCCAAACTTCTAAAGGTTCTAAACATCTTTTAAAAAGACTCAAATTTTTCCTAATATTTTGGAAAATCCTGTAAAATAAAAAAGAGTTCTTCAAAATCTTCCAGATTCTTTTTTGACAAATCTGAAATATTCAAAAATATTTTTTAATTTTCTCAAGAATATTATCAAAATTATATTTATTTAAATTTAAAAACAAACTGATCTTACTTATTTTCTTGTTCTCAATTCTCAGAATTTAATTTCAGCTCAAATTTAAGTATTCAACAACTTTTAACAAATACTTATTTGAAATTTTTATATGGTATTATTATTAATATAATTTTCTATTCTTTATGGTATTGAAAAAAAGTTTTGTATTGGTAAATTTCAATTAAAACTTACATTAAGTAACTTCAATATTTGTATGACTAAATATGACTAAAAAAAATATTGAAAAAGCATTCAGTGTCACATCGAAATATTGTCTTATTTATTTCTAGACAATACTTCATCTTACAAAACCTTTTTTATTTAGAAAACGTCTCTTATGTTTTAAACATAATACAAAAAATGTTACGTAACGGCGTTGGGGGGGGGGGGGGTAAATAGGTCGAAAATAATGTTACGTAATATGTAAATGTTCCCTAATCTAAATAGTCTTTCGAAAGTTATCTGGATACTAATTTAAATCTCCCTCTACTAATGCCCCTTCAGCCGCGCAGGCCCATTGTGAGCATTAGTTCCGCATTTGGTCGGTGTGCAGCGCAAGTGCTACCCTTTCTCGCAATTGAGATTAATCGCCAAGGATATAAGAATGCTTTAACTCCAAACCTCGAATTAGTTTTCGACGCGGCCGCGGCTTGCCGATCGCTATACCTTTTTTGATGTTCCAGACGTTATTTAACGTTTTCGGACTTAAAAAAATAAATACTTTTTTTCGTAGCTTCATACATGCTTTTGAGGAATGTTGATGAATTCTGTAGAAAATTTAAACATTGTTCACTATTGTTTCTGAATCCCGCCCAAAAAAAAAAAAAAAATAAAAAAATTTCATGTGTAACAGGTAAAATGTCTAGGTCTACCACTTTTTTAATACAAATTAAAAATTTTGATAAAATAGATTTGTATGAATTAGAGCTATTTTCATTAAAAAATTGAATTCTTTGTCAAAAATTTGTCGCATTAATTTACTTTTTTTTAAACCAAAAAATCGCAGCGGACATGAACCTATGTTTTAACCTAGGTTTAAGTATAGGTCTAAACGTAGGGCAGACCTGGTTTTTTCTCCCAGCCACGTGGACCAAGTCCTAAGAAAAGACCAGGTTTTTTCGGGAAGTGTGCTATGTGGGTATAATGAAAAGATTCCTGAAACTTGTTCCAAAATCCGAAAAAAAATAAGAGACATTTTTTTGTGGTTGTTTCTCAACCAATTTATTCAGATTATTACATTTTCGAAATAGCAAAAGATATAATCCAAGCAACCATACATTTCTAAATTAGCTAACATTTAAAAACATTTTTGATACAGTATTTAAATAAAAATAGTTGTTTTTTTGACAATTTAAGGTAAAAAGTTGTCTCTATTTAAAAATTAATTTAAGATTGAAATGAAATCTGCTTTGTTATGACTAATTTTATATACCGAAATCAGAGCTTGAAAAAAATCACGAATCAAAATTAGATTTTTAAACAACCTCCTTTTCGGCTGATGAACCATCAACCAAAAAGTTCATTTTCAACAAAACAGTTTGACGTTCAACTAAGTAGTATAATTTTCAACCAAAAAAGATAAATACTGAACGAAAAATGTAACAGTTCATACTTCGAGCAAACAAGATTTTGATTTTAAATCAAATCCCAAAAAAGATTAAAATTTTTTACCAAAAAAAAAACGAAATTTCTACCTTATAGGTTATAGCTTATAGGTTATGTACACGCGCTTGTTCACGACGGCAGGCTTATGTATTGATAAATTATTTAAATTTGAGGTCATTGCGTAAATGCGAGAAGTTATTCTTCTCTAAGGAATCATCCAAGATCAAAAGTTCACTTGTAAAAATAAAATAAGCACGAATATATACGACAAACCGTTTGTCGGATGAAACAAACTCCGCGCGAAACTCGGGTTGGGGATGCCGTTCTCCCGCCTAAACAGAGCGTTACTGTACCAACACTGTTGGGGCTACAGCTGTTCCAATGTGGGCACACAGCGTGCCCAACAAGAGAGAGAATCCGCACCAAGCCGCGGGAGAGCAGCACGCGACGCATTTGGTGTTGCAGCTCTATCACGTGGGCGAGCAGCTCGCCCAAAATTTTTTCAGTGTATACATCGAAATTTCTAGAAGGTCTGACGTATGACGTGTGGTCCCGATACGCCTTCTAGTTTTAGAGACATCGGAGCTGGTAATCATAATGACCGCTCACTCTTATTACCGATAATCTACTTACATATTAGAAAGATCGATCGAAGTTTCTGTAAGATTCGTTGCACGCGAGGCTCTTGCCTGCATCAAATTTCTAGAACCGTTGATACACCGAAAAAACGATATTCTAATATTAAGAGTGTGATATTCTTACAGGCATATTCTTAGTAATATTCTTGATGAAGTAAGCGAAATTCTTAATTTAAGAGTATATTCTAACCAAAGAGAGAAAATATTCTTAAAATGAGAATATGAGTGGGGAAAGAAGAAATGCGCAAAGGAAAATGCGCCTTGCTCTGTTCAATCATTTCTTTTAATGTTTTGTGGGGCGTGCTTTTCGATCAGTTTTTCGAATTTGTAATAAGTGACAAGCTCGAAGAAATGCAACCAATTCTAAGGGTAAATCGCGTGCGCACATCCATCGCCTTCTCTTTACAGAAAATGTTAGAGTGAGAAAGGTCTGTTGTCACATTGAGGTTGAATACCGGCGTGCCACACCGAGACATAACCTCTTTACATTATTTATTCGTTGACGTGTGAGATCAAACTTTTCTCACTTTAACGTTCTCTGCGAAGAGAAAGAGATAGAGTTAGAGATGTGCTACAAGCGATTTATCCTCAGAATTGCTTGCATTTCTTCGAGCTCGTCACTTATTATACAATTACTGCGACAGATTTCGGATGCAACTATTCTTAAACTTAGTGGGGAATTCTTACAATTAGACAAGAATATATATTCTTAAGGTAAGAGGGCCTCCATCGTACATTAAGAATATATTCTTGGCGCCTATTTAAGTTGCAAATATTCTTAAACTTAGTGGGAAATTCTTAAAATTAGAATATCGTTTTTTCGGCTTATGTGATTTCTACCTAAATTCTAGAAAGATCGATTGACTCAAGTTTGTATAAGGATACAGGTTCTCTTGATCAAACTTTATAGAATCGTTGATATTGGATGTAATCTCGAAAGCAATAGCTCTACTAGAAATTTCGATTGTCCTTTCTCGAATATAGGTGAAAATTACATCCAAAAGGGCTTCGCAGTATATCAGGCTGTGGAGTTTAGTTCGACAACATTTAGGGTTGTGCAGTTAGGCTTCTATGAAACATATAGATGCGCACAACATTTCGGTAGTACACAAGGTTGCGCAGTAAAGTTCTGCCGTACATGTAGATGCGCAGTGCACTTCTATAACATAGAATAGTACTTATTTTGCAGTACAAAGAGCTGCGCAATGGACTTCAATGGAATATTCAGATGCGTAGTTTAGTTTTAAGTTACATAAAGTTGCGCAGTAGTCCTTTACAGTACATAGAGCTGCGCAGTGCACTTCTATGATACTTATGGATGTGCAGTAGACTTACAAGGCACATATTTATGCGTAGTAAAGTTTGGTCATACCAAAGGCTGCACAGTGAAGTTCTGAATCATATACAGTTGCACAGTGCACTTCTACAATACTCATTGATGCACAGTAGACTCATAAATGTTAAGTAGGCTTCTATGACACATATGGATGAGCAGTACAGTTTGGTGGTAACTAAGGCTGTGCACTACACTTGTACGGCACACGGGGCTACGAGATACTGTTTCGGCGAATTGTGTAACACGGTTCTGTTCCAAGCTAAACGCCGGTAAAACAGTGACCAGTCATTCACCGACAGACGATAATGTTTCGTATCAGTGCTGAGATACCACCAATCTATAAGCGGTTACCGATAACAGATTGCGCCACCGTCAGGTCAGTTAAATTGGAGGGAAATCAAAAATTGCACGTTGAAAGTTTTATCAGAAGAAAAAATAATTTGCTCACACGTAGTTAGGGTTAGAAAGGACCCCGCACAAAATGTATTGAAAAAAGGTCTCGGTGGATTTTGATAATTTTTTGATATTTTGTAGAACATGACCCCCCGAACAAAAAATCATAATGACAAAACCCCGAAAAATGGACAGATTTTCATCTGCAACGCGCCAAAAGTACCCTTTCAGACCAGCATTCACGCTACATAGAAGCTATTGGCACGAAGCTCACTGAAAACACTTAGCATTCTGCAACTGTGACATTTTGTAGGTCATGGCCTTCTGTCCAAATGTCTTCTGATGGCAGCCTCGACTTCCTCAACGTCCGTTGTTGTTTCGAGGTCCAAGTCCTCGACCTCTGTACGAGGGACAAGGTCCCTCACACTGCCACCCTCTCCAGCAACTTCCATGATAGCAGCGGACAGCTTCGATCTGCCATCCGCTGCTAGCCCTACCTCTACGAGGACCTCTCTATTCCTCGTTCCCTGACACCCCTGATGTTACCACCAAGGGTGTCAGGTTTCATATTTTGTTTAAGGTCTTTTAGGACCTCAGCGTAACTCGAGCCTCGGCTTCTTCTTCATCTTCCTTGTTTAGGGTACAGGTGTAAATATCCCTCTCTCGTCCTTCTCGGTAGTTGAGGTCGTTGCTGCAGCAGCACAGGTCCTCAGCTTCTTCCTCCTTGGCATCGAGGTGCTCGCCTCTACGGGGCTCAGAGTGCGCTCCCTCACTCTCTTTCCATAATGGGTTGGGGGAGTTTCCACAGCATCTTTCTCCGTCTGAATTCCCCTGCTGGCCACTACACCACGCCCAGCCTTCTTCTTGACTCCCTGCACTCTATCGCCAATCGCGTATTTGTAGCTGCATTTCAGGAACTTAAAATCAGTCTCTATCATTTTCATCCTTGTCTTCATATGACGCAGCACCTTTTCTACGTCGTCGATTTCCTTCCTTACTGGAAGAAACATATTTTTCTTGGAGATACTGAAGTTGTGGAGCTCTCTGATTACTCCCTCCATCTCCATTGTGTAATCGTTCATTTCTCCATTGTTCCTCTTTAAACCGTCCCAATTCTGTCGGGTCAGCGATCTGCCATACTGATCCCTTTCTTCCGTAACGTCCAGTGGACCTCCCAGCTCCTCACACACGCTTCGATAGAAGTTTCTTTGGTCCCCCCCAAAATCTGTGGAACCAGCACCGGCCACCGGGGCTTGCATCCGATCGGAACCGGCGGAGAGATTTTTACTCTCTTGGGGTATTGTGTTTTGAAAAAACTCACTCATCGTCGGTTTTTTGTTTGGGATTCCTTCCCCTAGCTGGTTTTTGTCCGCCCGGATATTTGATATCACCGGTACCACCCATATCTGGGAGGCGATCCCCTATCCACAATCTGGGAAGGGGCCCGATGGTGGACCAAGAACCCCACACGGGATGATGATTTTTTTTATGAGGGCTGGTGAAAAATGCTCTAATAGCACACGGAGAAGGGTCCGCACTTCTCGGTAATGTAGGGATGTTGACAGCATCACTACAATGATCGTAACTTTCAACGAGGAATTCAACGGTGACCTTGGATCGAAAAGAGCGGGAAATTTTACGTTCGGGTATGTTTTTAGGTCAAGGGTTAACGTATCCTCTACAGGTCGAATAAAGTTCAAAGTACGCTGCCATAGGACCTCGTAGGAGTCTCGCAAAATTAGTGAAAAAAATAAACCAAGGTAACCTGGGTAAGTTTCAACGAGGAATCCAACTGTGACCTTGGATTTTACCTTGAACTCAGATTTTGAATATTGATGTTGAAGTAAAATTTAAAGGTCACTTGAAATGAAAGTCTCATCACCATAATCCTTTTTTTGGCGCAACCCAGGAACAACGGCGTGGAGTTAGAAGGATTCTGTTCACTTTGGGGTGCTTCTTTAGAGTGAGTTCCCCTTGCCTCTTACTTTTGGGTGAATCTTTAGAATGATTTGCCCTTGCATTTGTTTATCAATATGAAAAGGAAATAGTATTTTTTTATTATTAAAAAGATCTGTCAATTGTTTGGATATTTTAAGAAACAAGTAAATGTTCTTGCTATTTAATATTTATTATAACTTTTCTTTCCAATATTATAACTTGTTAATCAATGGACTTTTAAAATAGAAATCGCTTGATTAATACATTTGTTGTGATAGACAAGTCGAAATAACACTTTGTTGTTGCAAGAGATAAAATTTGGACAAAAACGAAAATATATTGATCGTAGATTTGTTCTTTGTAAAGTAGTTATTAGATTCTTTAAACTTTTTATAAGTTTTTAATAACAAAATCACACCTCTACTTTTAACTGATTAATATAAAAATTTTACAACCAAAATGTTTCCTTTGTCCGAATCTCTTTTTATGATGAGGGGTTGGGGTGATCAACAAAGGTCGTGCAGTAACGTAACTAATCTGTTTAATGCAACATTTCGAAGCGGTCGTACTGCTATATCAGAAGGAACTGTTACAAAGACTGTAAGACGTTTTGAAAAAACGGGATCTGTTCGAAATCGTCCTGTTGTTGGTAGACCATCGACAGCAACAAACGAAGAAGAGTCTTTAGATGTTTTACTGTCTTTTGTAGAAAATCCTCATGAAAATCTTCGATCTGCAGCTTTACAACACGTTATCCATCACAAATCTGCTCAAACAATTTTGAAAAGAAACAAATTTCATCCCTACAAAATGCAACTCGTGCAAGAATTAAATGAAGATGAGTTAATATTAGATGATTCTTGAATGAGACATTTTTCGAAAGATGAATAGGTAGACATAGTATGATAGAGTGGCCTCCAAGATCTCCAGATTTAACACCGTTGGATTATTTCCTATGGGGTTATTTAAAAGATCGTTTAAAGAAGTGTTTAAAGAAGTGATTTTCAGAAAGGTCTATAAATTTACTCCCTTTGCTACCCCCTAGCACCCCCTGGGAGCACTAAATTGCAAATCTGACCGCGGATTCGTGATCAGCGACATCGAAAACCCCCCGGGTAGTATTTGCAGTGCCTATAACCTCTTTCTAAGTTGTAGAAGTAAATTTTAATCTTGTTTAATTAAGTTTACAATGAGTTTTGTCTTTTTATGATCTATTAGACTTTTCAAAGCCGTATAAAGGGTCGAAATTTCGTGAAAAAAATATTCAAACCATGGTTCCAAAGGCAAAAACTGTGTTATTTAAATATATGCGCATCAATTCACCTCAAGCACTTTAATATTACTTCGATTAAATTTACGGATAGATGAATATAGCAGTCTTGTGCACCAGAAAACTGTATTGCGGATCTATATGTGTCATAGACGCCTAATGAACATTAAAAAGTCTACTGTGCATCCATATGTATTGTAGAAGTACACTGTGCAGCTGTATATACTGCAGAACTTTACTGCGCAGCCTTGGGTACGAATAAACTTTATTGCGCATCCATATGTGCCTTATAAGTCTACTGCGCATCCATAAGTATCATAGAAGTGCACTGCGCTGCTATATGTACTGTAAAATACTACTGCGCAACCATATGTAACTTAAAATTACACTACGCATCTGAATGTGTCATAGAAGTCCACTGCGCAGCTCTATGTACTGTAAAATACTATTGTTTAGCGTTGTGTACCATTGAACTGTACTGCGCATCCATATGTTCCGCAGAAGCCTACTGCACATCCCTAAATGCTGTAGGAGTGCACTGCGCATCTACATGTACGGGAGAACTTTACTGCGCAACCTTGTATACTACCGAAATGTTGTGCGAATATATATGTTTCATAGAAGCCTAACTGCACAACCCTAAATGTTTTCGAACTAAACACCACAGCCTTATACAGGGTGTATTTTTTAACTTGAGACAACGAAATATCTCAAAAAATACGCATCCTACGGAAAAAATGTCTGGAATAAAAACTTTTTATTTTCGAGGGGGAAAAAAGATTTGCTAAAATTTACCCCAGCCCCACCCCACAGGAGGCAGGGGTGGGGGTAACTTTGTAATTTCAAATGGCAACCCCAATTTTTTATCACAGA
>CAKNYM010031695.1:8616-20550 GCA_932195095.1 Andricus curvator
GGGTGGGACACACGGTGATTAGGGATATGGTGTAAGGAGAAGCTGATTATAAAGATAAGTAATGTAGCGAGAAGGAAGTAGGTTAGTAAGTTGTATAGTAAAAGAAAACGAGGATGATAAAGAATATAAGGAAAGAAAGGATAAATATTTGAAGTAGGATAGGTGGGAAGATGAAGCGAGTGGGGAATTTTTTTAGTGCGTGGAGAAGCGAGTGTTGCTGGATGCAGGGGTCGAGGAAGCTGACTATGAAGACAAGTAGCTAAGAAGGAAAGAAATAAGGTGGTGTGTTTAATAGTGTAAAGGGAAGAGGATAATGAATAATATAGAGGGAGAATAATATCATGATTAGGGTAAGAGGGTAATAGGGTAAGAGGAAGCTGATCATAAAGATGAGTGGTGTAAGGGGAAAAAAATCGTGTAGTGAAGAGAGGACGGATGAGGAGAATATGATGAAGGATATAGAGGAAGGACATATTAACATGTTGACAATGAGGACAGATAAACTGAAATATATAATGGGGTGAGTTGTTTAGTGGGTATGACATACGATGATTAGGGATATAGAATAAGGAAAGCTGGTTATGAAGATAAGTAATGTAGGGGGGAGGAAATAGGTTAGCGAGTTATATAGTGATACGAAAGGATGCTGAGGAGGGATATAGAAAAAGGGGGACATAAATATGATGACAAGGAGGATAGGAGAAAAATAAAGATGGTGGGAAAGTTTCTTAGTGGGTGGAAAAGAGAGTGTTCATGCATATAAGGGTCGAGGGCGCTGACTATAAAGTTACGTTGTATAGGCGAAAGAAAATAGCGTAGTAATTTGTATAGTAGAAGGAGAACATCGTGATTATTACGATGAATATGAAGTAAAGGGGAGATAATTATGATTATGAGTAGTATAAGGGGATGAAAATAGGGTTGCGATTTCTTACGTACGAGAAGAAGAGGATGGTGATAGATATAGAGAAATGGGGAGATTAATTTATTGATAGGGATTATAGAAGGAAGGGTATAGATGAGCAAGTCATTTGGTGCTGGGGACGGCGGTTGTTGAGGGACATAGCGTAGGGGAAAGCTGATTATCAAGGTAAGCAGTGTAGGGGACAGGAAATATGTTAATGAGTTGTATAACAGGAGGAGAAGATGGCGATAAGGGATATAGAGGAAGGGAGGATGGATATGAAGATGAGGAGTATAGGGGAAAGGGTGTATAATGTAAAGAGGTGAGTTGTAAAGGTGTGTTAATGGTTATAGGGGAAAGAGCAACTGATACTGAAGGTAAGTAGTGTAGAGGGGAGGAAATAGTTTAGTGAGTTGTATTTTAGGAGCGAAAAAGAGCAATGTACGATTTGCGAGAGAAGGAGACGAATGTGACAAGGAGAATAGGGAAAAGAGTATGGGGAGGGGGTTAGAAGGAAAAGATGGTGGTAGGAGATATAGGGAAATGGGAAACTGTTTATGATGTTAAGTAGCTTAGGGTATAGGAAATAAAGTAGTGAGTTGTATATTGGGAGGCGAAGAGATGTGTTGAGGGATATAGAGAGAAGGATCGATGATTATTATGGATATATAGGTGAGCGGAAGATGATTACGAAGATAATTAATACAGGCAGATGGAACAGACCTAGGTAAGTCAATTGTATAGTTGGAGAGGAAGAAGGCGGTTAGGGTCTAGAGAGATAGAGGGGTTACGGGTTGCTGGGAGAGGACCAAGGAGAAAATGTGGTGGAGCTGGAGAGAGATGGAGGGCATTAAAAATGTGTTTATAGAGGGTGGGAAGAGAAGATAGTGAATGGTACTCTCACCTACGAAATCCTGCTTGATGGGTGCTTGAAATTATTTTTTTATTATCTGGAAATTATCTATGACTTTTTACTTAAATAGTTTTGAGACACAGAATAAAACCTGGACAATATCTTGATATGTGGAGGAACTGCAGAAGCACAAAAGGCACACGAACCACCAATTATTTGTAGTTTCCAAGTGTTAGATGTTCGATTCTTGAGAACCAGGACCGTAAAGCGATGGTCCGTATATTTTTTTAAAGACGAGTAGTGTCGCAGACGCAGTAAAACGTGGCTCCTCGAAATGCAATAAATATTGCACCGTTCAGCGAACATAAAAGCAACACGGTGTCCCGCGTGTACGAGCAAGTCCATCTGGTCGAGCACTTACGCCTTCCACCTATACCAGAATCGTTTTTCCTTTGATCTGTCAGATCGTTTTGAAACGATTACAGTCGAAACGCCACGCTCCTGCCATCGACAGAAAACTCTTCTGATTCCTGTTGAAATTCTCCGCATTTTATCGATAACTAATTTTTTCTCGTTTACGCTTTCAACTAGTATAATTAAAAAATGGCAATTTAACGTTTTCAAATAAGTGAATATTGGACCACTCTCTTACTCTCTCCTACCTCCCTGACTTTTCCATATACTTCATATACCCATAATCCTCTCAAAACATCAAGCACTCAATATACACAATTACACATATACCCTCTAACACCTTCCTCTTTACTTCACTCCCTCACCCCTTTCACTCTTCCGTAGAACCCACCCCAAACTTCTACCTTCCACCCTCTCCTAACTCCATCCACTTTCCCTTGCCCTTTACTTTGTCGTATATAGCTCACTTCTTCTGGCACATCTCTGCCGCTCTCTTTTTATCCTTTTCCCCTTTTATCTTTCCCCTTAACTCTGTACAAATCATCTGCATTACTTTCCCTGATCCTTGTACACCTACACTGAGAAAAAAAATTCAGTAATCGCAACAAAACCATTTTGTTAAGCAGCTTTGTTGTCACTGCAAAATTTTGGGTTTTAGCACAAAATTATTTTGTTGGCCAAACAAAATATTTGGTTCTCAACACAAAATTATTTTGTTAAGCCTGATATTGTTGTCCTGAACAAAGTTTTTTTGAGCCAACAAAACTATTTAGTTGGACCAACGAAATATGCGACGACGCATGCGCACTCGCTCAGAAGAAACGCGTGCACAAGTTCAGTTCCATCATGGCGAATACTACAGGTGCAGTTGCGTGTTTGGTTATTTCGATACATGTTTAAAGAAATTAGAGTGATACTTTTGTAATGTAAATAAACATGGATAATGCGACGCGTCGAATTCTGGAGGAGTGGGATCTGCAGTGCCTGATCAATACCTTCAAAAGTAAGCATCCAAATCTTAACCTAAAATGTATACGTAAACATCGTTTCTGGTTTTATTTTTTAAAAATTCGCATTATCAAGATAAACAGAGCTGAACAAAAACTAAATTTTTAAACAAAACATTAAATAATTTCTGAAAAAAATTAGCACAAATAATTAGGTTACAAATTTACGTTTTTAGAGAACGAAGGCGTTAAGAAAAATCTCGAAGGTGAGGGAAATTTTACTGGAAATCAAAGAAAGGGTTTAGAGAATTCTCTTCCAGGAAGTTCGAAAAATTCGTTCCAAGAAGGTGGGGAGGAAGACGAATCCATTAACACGCAGTGGACTCCTGAATTTTCAAGTAGCAAAGATTTTTATGACAGCCTTGACTCTTTGGTTAGCAATTTTTAACGTGTATTTCTTAACAAAAATTAAGAAAAGAATTCAAAAAATATTTTACTCAAATTAAAAACTCAATTTTGAAGTTATCGGCCGATTTCCATAAATTACAGGTTTCAAAGTCCTTTTTCTATTTTCCTGCGTTTCCCCATTTCTCAAATCCTCCTTTTTCCCCTTATTCTCGAAAAACTTCCCCTCTTTCTTCTTTTCTCTTAAAACATACGATATTTTGGAATACAATTGTTCGTTTTACATCTACAAAAGTGTTCTATTCAAAACTAGAATATGTTACCGCGAGTAGTGAAAGTTTTTTTTTAACTTACAGAATTATCTTTTATAATTAATTAAACTTTTTACAACTTTACTAATTTCAAGCTAACCTATTCACGATTTAAATAAAACTTTGAAACTAAAATATTTTTTCGCTGAATTTATACAAACTAAATTTTTTTGAAATTAACTATAATAAACTACGGTCAATGGTGGTAGCTAAAATATTGTTAAAGTGCTCTAATAAAATTAGTTTTTTTTCAAGTTAGGAATAATGAAAGGCAAACTCTCCTTTTTCTCTGAATTAAAACTAAATAAAAAGGTCCCTACCTTTTTCCAAAGAGTTCTGAACTGTAGAAATAATTTTTTTTCAGTTGATTTCTGTAGGTATAAGTTTTCTTTTATATGAAGTGCTACAGGTAGAAAAAATTATTCGCAATATTTTCATACAGTTTTTAAAATGGTTACATTAGACAATTTTAAATTAGAAGTATTCGAAAACTAAAATTTTCTCTAGAAAATTTTTCAAATCGAATGATGAAAATTTTTCAAAATTAGACAGTTTGAAATTCAAAACTTTAAAATTGAGCACTTTCTAGGTTATTAATTTGTAAATTTAATTCACCAAATATGAACAATTTTGTATTAAAGATTTTCAAAATGTTACTACTGAAAATTGAAGAATATTTGACTGTAGAAGGAAAGCTAAAAAATTCTAACTGAAACATTTAAATTTGGTGGCTGAATTGTAATCGCGTAATTTTAACATATGAGTGAACATAATATATTGTACAAAATTGAAAAAATAATTTTTAACGACCTAATTTAACAATTGTAATTTAAAAATTGTTACAATTTCTAATTCGATGATGATTAAAAAAGTTGTAGGATTTTTCTTCATGATATTTTTCGGTTCAGCAAATTGAAGCGTGATTTTTAGTAGTTGTTAAATATTTTTTCTCTAAATGTGCATTCCATATAATATTTATTTAATGTGAAGATTTATCAAAATTTCAACAAACATCTTTCTCTCAGGTTTTCTTGAATGAAGAAACCTAAGCTTTTCTTTGAGACCATAATAAAATCAAAGAATGTTTTTTTTTTTTTTATTTAAAAATTGAAAAATTGAAAAAAAATTTAATATTGTTTTATCCCCTAGGGTGGAATTTGAAAATGTTCATAATTAACTCATTCAGTTTTACTTTGTGCATTTGAAATTTTCAAATAGCATTTGCTGCTATTGTAAAACATTTTAGGAGCCCCAACTTGAACAAATTTTAATTTGAGTTTAAGACCATTGAAGAGTGTGGTTTCCAATGTTCATTCAAATGATTATTTATACTAAAACCGAAATGTGAAATCGTGCAATTAAATATTTTATTATACTTATAATTATCACGATTTAATAATTAATGAAGGAGTTTTTAGTAGAGAAAATATTCTTAATTATGAGAACATTTGAAAGTATATAAAAATTGTTTACTCAACAAATATTATGTTTCATCGGACTTTTTTATTGCATTGTGAATGGATTTTCAACGACCTAAGTATATCCAATTTGAAAAAAATCTTTAATGGCAGAAATCATTTAACATTATTTGTAAAACTATACAATTGCATATAAAAAAATTGTTTCTTCTTTTCTGAGTGTTAAAATAACATTTTAATCTTTCCCCTATTTTTCCCCTTTTTCGTGTAGAAATTACCTTATTTCCCCTTTTTGAGATCTTTTTATGCTGTCATCCCTGAAATTAGCAAAGTAAAATTCAATAACCAATGTTAAAAAGTGATTTATTGATTTTTCTTTGTAGGATCTATACAAAGAGACATCAGCTAGGACTTGCTGATATATTTCTCAACAACAGAGGATTTATTGGAGATATCTCGTCTGACTGAGATGTAACAGGAGATGTTAAAGATGTACTGAACTTTGCTGACTTTCAGGCACTTTTCCCAAATTTGTATCGTGCTTTGTCCTGGAAAAATATTTAGCTACGTCGACAAAACTATTTTGTTAAGACAGCAAAACAATTTATTTAAAACAAAAAAAATAGTTTGGTTGACCTTACAAAAGTATTTTGTTAGGTTGACCAAAAAATTTTGTTAAACCAACAAAATATTGTATTTGGATGACAAAATAATTTCGTTGATTAAACAAAAGAATTTGTTTATGCCAACAAAACAGTTTTGTTTGGCCAACAAATGGTCTCAACAAAAGATTTGGTTGGCTCAACAGAATAGTTTTGTTGCACGAAAAGTAACAAAATTTTTTTTTGCCAACAAAATTTTTGTTGTACTAGCCAAACAGTTTTATCAGTGTACCTACATACTGAGTTTAGGCGTTGCTAGATTGACATCTCATGAACGGTAAGTTGGAACAGAACTGTTTTACATCGGTTGGAAACTATGGTAAAACTGAAATACTGAAAAACTGAAGTACAAAAAATAGAGCAATTAAATATTGTCTCTTCTTAATGTAATACTAGCTTCCACATCCACGCACAAATGCGTTGATATAAAATTGCTCATGCAATATCAGATGGTGTAAGTTAAAAGGCAAACGAGTTATTTTCCCTCATATATTTTTTCACAATCAACATCGTGTTATTCATTGAGCTATTACAAATATTTATCTACATTTTCAACGATCAAGATATTTAAAACTTGTAATTTAGAAAAGGGTAAGAGGCAAAATGGAGAGCCACAATCTGTAGGGTGTCTATTAGAATATATCAATTTTCTGCTTTAACCTGAAGATTATTTTTATCTTCATAAAACCTAAATTTTTGAATCATTCGTCCCATGTAAAATTTCATGCTTCCATATGAAAATTTTTATTTTTAATTAAAATTTTAGTTTCATAATCATAAAATTGAAGAAAGGAATTATGTAAAAAATGGCACATGTATAAAAATAATTTTGATGTGGGCGATGACAAGCAAGAACCCTAGAAAATAAGATTGAAAGAAAAATCTTCCCACATAATGGTCTAAAAGACCGAAATTTGCGTCATTGTGGTCTAAAAAATAAAGTTTTCTCATTTTTCTGATTTTTCCATCATTGGCAACAAAAAAGCATTAGTATGGCACATAACATTTTATTTTTCAATTCACGTATAAATATCATGAACTTTCTGAGTCGCCCCCTATAAAATCAAACTCGTTAATCGAGTGCAAAGCACGAAATACGTGACGAGAATGAATTCGTTAAAGCCGAAGGAGCTTTAACAAAAGAGAATTCACAATCACCACTATATGCTGAAAGCTATACGCGAACTTTTTCACAATTTGTTCAACACTGTTATATCAAACGTATATTACATTTATTTCTGTACCTCGGCCTGGGATTGCTTATATTCAGATATTGCAAAATAAACAACAAATTTTATTTATCATTATTACTTAAATATTGTCGTTGTTTCGTTTTTCCATGACTTTAATTTGTTTAATTTGAATTTTTTTACGATTTGGACCAAAAATACACATTCTAGCGTAAAGTGGCTCTAAGAAAATTTGTAGATATAATTAGGGCAACAATTTTTTTTAAATAAAATGTTATTGTAGCTTGTGTGGTTTTCCTAAAAGTTACTTTTTTCATTTTTAATGTATTCTTATAACGAAATTTTCTAAAAAATTTGTAGATCTTTGTTGTTCGAACAACTTTTGCCTTTTCATTTTTTTTTCGTCTCTTGTGTAGTTTTTCCAAAATTTTAATGATTTTATTTTTCTCAATAGATTTAATGCTTTCACGATGATTCATTATAGTGAATTTAAAGGGGGTTTTTCGAGTTTTGCACACGATTGAAACCCAAAAAACCTCCTTTAGATTTAATTTTTAATGCTAGTTTTTACAATTAAAACAAAAACTACGTGTCGTATCAAAAAATGAATAATAACATATCCATAGATGATTTTGGTTGTACAACTTTTATTCATTAATTTTTTTCGTACCTTGCGTCGTTTTTCAAAAAATGTCTTTTTTATTTTTAATGTTATATTTCACGATTAAAATCAAAACTGCACATCCTCTCAAAAAATTATTATCAACAAATTTGTAGCTCTTTTGGGGTGAATAAATTTTTTTCATTAATTTTTTTTGTAGCTTCTGTCGTTTCTCCAAAAATTCAATTTTTCAATTTTAATATTGTTTTTTACGAATAAAACAAGAACTACACATTCCATCAAAAAATAATAAATAACAAAATTATCGTCCTTTTTGGCTGAACAATTTCTATCTATTTATCTTTCATTGCATCTTGCCTAGTTTGATGATAAAATGGAATTTTTGATGTTTCATTATTTTATGTGCGATCAAAATTTGAATTTTCGATTTTTGAATAAAAGACAGAAAGTCTCTATGCCAATCTTGTAGGTTGTTAAAAATCAACGTTTTTCTCATCTTGACTTTTTTCATATCGTGCGTTGCTTGGCTTACAATTTTCATTTGCGTGTTTTTTTTTAAATTTCTGAATGCCATAACTCTGGTAATTTTTTTATCAAAAAAAGTAATATGGATAAATTGTTCGTATTTTTGAGTTCTACGAATAACCGTCAAAAGAATTTTCAAATCTTGAGAAAATTATCTCAAAAATTTTGAAAATACTTTAACTGCAAGTCTGAGAATCTACAGCCAGAAACACATACAGACAGACAGACATACAGACGCATTCGCGAAAACCTGTTTTTCGAGTTCAGAAGGTCTCAAAACATGGACATTTGACAAAAACTGCCGGGAGGGGGGGAGGGGGGAAAGGGGGGGGGGGGGGCAAATTTCACACAAATCTAATACCTTCTCTGTTGAGAATGTAAAAAACAAAAATTGGCTTATTTTTCTTACTCTCCAATCTTTTAAAACAAAAAAAAACATCAGTATGGCATAGCGAATTTTATGTTTAGACTTTCAATTTCAGCCATCTTCGAAGACAATCGATTTAAAAGAAAAAGTTCTAGCATAGTGAGCTGGAGAAAAAAATTTCCTAATTCTTCTTATTTTTTATTCACTAATAACAAAAAAACAATACGATCAAATAGACAATTTTATTTTTGAATAAACATCCATATTTCAAGACGTTCAATTTGAATCATCTATGAAAAATATCGAACTTAAAGTAAAGTTTCCAGCATAGTGGTGTAAGAAATGAAATTTTCCCATTTTGAATCAGTAAATTTTAAATTTTTTATCTACATCGAAATACCAAACACTTCAATTTGAGCCATCTTTGAAGTCAATTGCTACAGAGGAAAAGATTCTTGCATTGTGGTTGAAAAACGAAACTTTCTTACTTTCCTTATTTTTCAATCTTTGATAACAAAAAAACATCAGTATGATATAGAAAATTTTATTTTTGTATGCACATCTGCATACATATATATATATATATATATATATATATATATATATATATAAAGATAAACAGATAAATTTGAGCTATATTCGAAGAAAATCGATCTCAAAGAAATGACTCTAGTATAGGAGTATGCAAAATAAAATTTCTTTATTTTTCTCATTTTTCAATCTTTGATAATAAAAAAAAATCAGGATGACACAGAAAAATTTTATTTTTCATTTTACATCTAAATGTCAAGACTTTGAGTTTAAGCCATTTCGCAAAAAAAAAGTTGCTTGAAAATTGACTAAATCATTGTTCAGTAACGAAAAAAGCCTTCAGCATAGTCTTCAAAAATCAAAATTAGCTCATTTTCCAATCTTTGATGTCAAAAAACATCCTAATGATATAGATCATTTTATTTGTTAATGCTCATATACTTGCCAAGAACTTCGATTTGAGCCATCTATGAAAAAAATCGGATAATTATACCTCAATAATTATAATTATTGAGGTATGATAAAATCTGTACAAAAACAGACATATTCTACACCGACTTCACCAAACCTTTTGGTTTAATGCAATCATTTTGAGTAATTAGACAGATTTACAGCCTTAACTATTTAACAGATTGGTACAACAATTTCAAAAATAGTCTTCAAATTGGAATTCTTAATCCGTTTTTGAAGAGTTTTTGACTTGCTGATTATTTTTCAAGTTTTAGTACTTTTTACAAAGAAAAATAGATTTGTTAATAATTAGACACATCTACAGCCAACATTATTGAAACGATTGATACCAAAAATTCAAGATGAGTCTGATGGATGTAATTCTTCATCCGGTTTTGAGAAATTTTTGATTCGTTGAATATTTTTTAGAGTTTTAGTACTTTTTATACACAATTCAACAGATTTGTACAAAAATTTTAAGATAATTGTGGTTAGTATTGAATATTTCGATAACTTTAAACTGAGTATTTGATTTCTTAAAAAATTCTGTTAGAAAATAAGTTAAAACTCACTAAAAACATCTAGAAAAAAATTGCAGCAAGTAAAAAGTTATCAGTACTATCAAGATAGTTTATGAAATAAAAGTTTGCCAAGTAATTCTAAAAAATATCTAAATGTTTGAATTCATCAAATAAAAAAAATTACATAATCTTTGAGAATATATTATAAATAAAAAAAAAAGTGAAGGGAATCTTGTCGTGAATTTCAAAACGGTGGGCATGTTGGAGGCTTCAATTTTGGTCTGAAAACAAAAATCCAAAAAATATCTGTTTTAGTATTTATTTCATTTGTCGATATGCCATTTTTTGTAACTAGTGCGAAATTGACAAATTGATAGGAATTCAAAGTCAAAGTCTTCAATTTTTACTACAAATTTTCAATTTGTTTATGCAGAAAAAATTGTTTAATTAAATTTTTTAAATAAAATTTCAAATATATCGACACCACGTCAAATATTCTTGAAAAATCACCTTAATACTCTTGAAATGTATGATAATACATGACTCAAGTTTTGTGTGAATCCGCTCTTTAGCTTCCTCACAAAAAATTCTCCCAAAAACACCCTATTTCCAGCTCGATAAACCTGGCGCCCCCCATAAGTAATAAACGATTGCAGCTGTTTCCAACTGCAATGAAACACTATTTGCCTTCCCTTATCAAAAGCACATTATTTATTATTTTATTTCTGAAAATGTACAATCTAAATTCTAGAGTGTCACTGCGGGTAACTTGGGACCCACATCAAGTATCAATAACCGTCTTATTCGCTCGACGAAATCCGAAAAATAGTCGGAACCGCAGGAAGTATACAATAATGGTGAGAATGTCGCCTACAAGGGATGGAAGTAAACGTTGATTTACGTTTTCTTATAAAGCTGAAGTGTCGCTGTGTAGAACCGGATTTCCAGACGATAAGGGCACCTACTCACGAGAACGGGAAACGTCGAACTTGGGCACAGGAGGAAATGAAGCGAACTCCTGTGGTGAAACTATCGCCACTTACAGCTTACAAGCCTCGACGGGGCACAATCCGTCTATATTGTAATAGTGTATACTCTCTAGGGTGGTCCAAAAATGTTTTTTCTCGAATTTTCATGCATATCACCCCCAAATTTCGTCAAGTCTACAACAAAATAAATATTGTTGAAAAAAATGATATTCAGAGGATCCACAAGCCCAAGAAGTTTTACACGTATTTCCTATACGAAAAAAACACGTTTTTGTAAATTTCATACAGAATCATCAATATTGGGTGGATGGAGTAGAATGCAGATCCTCAACACTTATCTTCACAGTTAGACATAGAATACGAATCAAAAATTACATTTTGAATTTCACCCCGATAAGTCTATTTTATAGAATCTCAATCAAATCCCACAAGTGAAACATTTATAGAAACCCTTATAGTTTCGGTCGGGTCTCCTTCCGTCCGTCACTCCCACCGTCGTACTTTTTCGAAGGGAAAGTGAGGGGAAATTAGGGGAGAGAAAGTGGGTGAAGTGAAGGAAAATGAGGTGTAGTGATGAGAGGGGAAGTAGGAGAGGGAAAGTTGGTAAAATAAGAGGAAATTTGGGGAGGCGAAGTAGGGGATGTGAGGCGAAATGAGGGGAGGAGGATTAGGGAAAATGAAGACAATTTATTGGCGGGGAAGTGGTGGGAGTTAGGAGAAATGAAGGGAGAAAAAGAAGGGAAGTGATGAAAGGGAAAGGAGTGGAAATGAGAGGAGGTAAAGTAGGAGGACTGAGGAGAAATGAGAGGAGAAAAAGAAAAAAAA
>CAKNYM010031697.1:0-19366 GCA_932195095.1 Andricus curvator
AAACGCGTTTGAAAAAAAAAATCGCACTCGCTGAGATTCGAACCCTACCACACCTACTCGGACACTTTGTGTCGGACACGCTAGCCCCGCGGCTATCGAAGCGCTTGGGACATGACCCCCGAGGTTCGTGCAAAATGTGGAGCAGCACCCGCCTACCCCTACTACTAAGAGATTAAAAATATTTTAAAACTTAAATTATTTTTCGAAAATATATAAAACATTTTTTAATTTCTTCATATCTTCCAAAAGTCTTGAACATCTTTTAAGCTGACTCTAATTTTTCACAATATTTTACAAATCCCGTAAAATAAAAAAATTACATTAAAATTTTCTAGATTTTTTTTTCGACATATGTGAGATCTTAAAAAATTCTTTTTAATATTCTCCGAAATCTTACGAAATAGTATATTGCATTACAAGTGGTAGGCGATGGCCTTTTCGTGACAAGTGCAGTGTTTTTAGGACGAGTCGTAGGTGAGGGCACCGAAGGTGCCCGAACCGTAGACGAGTCTAAAAACACTGCACGAGTCAAGAAAAGGGCCTACCACGAGACATGCACGATACTTTTTTCAACAAGATCATGAAAAGTGTGAAAAAAACGCTACCTGATCGAAGTTGCGGGGGGGGCGGTCCAGGGTGCAGCCCTGGTGGGGGTTCGGGGGGCGAAGCCCCCCGTCTGGAAAAAAACCAACCAACAAACGCGTGACAGCATTCAGAAATAAGGTTATAAAAGCCGGTAGCCTCTCCGCCGCTAGGTGCGCTATAGTTGCTCAAGTCAAAGTTGCGGGAAAATTTAAATTAGATAAATGAAAAATTACTTTTTTATTACAAATTACTAATAAAAGTTTATAGTTCACTCATAAAAAAATGTTATCAGTTTGAAAAGACAAAATTTAATATTTTAAGTACTGATTAGTTTGTATAGCGTATATATTTCTGCACGGTATGTCGGGAGACGAGCGCGCTACAGTTGTCGCTGAAAACATCGACCTATTTCCGTCTTTATCTAACTATCTTCCTTTCACTTATTGTGAAAATGTGGAATGCTTACGAAAAGAGGCCTTTTCGTAAGCATTCCTCATTTCGTACGTTCTTTATTCGCATCGTTCGAAATGCGCCACATTACACACAGATCATAAGTACGAAAACACGCCATTTTCATGATAGTGTTGTAAAAATGTATTTATATAACTTTAAAAACAAACTGATAATGCGTGATTAATTGTTATAGTTATTGTTTAGTGACAGGTGGTGAGAGAATTTTACGGATTTTGTGTGGAATGTGTGAGTGGAGTGTCAGGGTGGAAGCCGAGAACGTGAGTAGGGTTGTGTGGGGTGAATTGGGGAGATAAAAAGAGAGTTTCAGCGTGGGTGTGAGGTGGGATTTAGTTGGATAGGGAAAGTGAGGTTAGGTTGGCAATAATCGGGGGAGTTCGTGGTCAGGAGTCTTGGGCTTTCGAGGGGTCGGGGGTGGTTCTCGCAGAGTTAGGGGATGTTAAGGGAGAGAAGGGGAGGGACTGTGCGGAATTGAAGAAAAAAAAGGGAAATAAAGGAATATTTGGCGGCGAAAGACGCCAACATTGTGCAGAGACATCTGTCGGTTGCGGAACGTACTGCATGGAGAGGTCTCAGTTACCGTCGGCAGAGCGGGAGGTGGGCAGCGAGAGTACTGGCAGTGCTGGTAGCGAAACTGACGGGGAGGGAGTTTTCCACAAGCCACGACGTCCAACAACGCGTCGCCCGGTTTCGAACGGTGCGTCGGTGAGAGGGAGAAATCGGGACGGTGGCAACGAAGGAAGCGAGAAGGTAAGGGAGAAAGCGTCGAGCGACAGTGACAGGGAGGATCTCTTGAAAAGGAAAAGAGACAGCCAAGAGAGTCCGGAGAAAAGCGAGATCGAGAGCCCGTTTAAAAAAAGCGGGATAACAAGTAGGTCACCCCCCCCCCCCCCCAAATGGAGGGGAAGTTGGAAAAGGAGGCTCTCGGGATGTTATTAGGCGTGATCAGGGGGCTGAGGGAGGACGTAAGGGGGACCAAGGAGCATATGGAAGGCATGAGAGAGGACTTGAGAATCAGAGATGAGAAATGGGAAAAGGAGGTGAAAGAGCTGAGAGAGAGAGTAGATGGGTTAGAGAGGGAAAGAAAACAAAAAGAAGTTAACATAAAACAGATGGAAGAGGAGATTAGGGTGTGGAAAGAAAGGACGGAAAAAAGGCTTGAGAAGGTGGAGGGCAGTACGGAAATGGAAATAGGAGACGGGGGGAGCTGGGGCGAGATTAAAGGTATTTGGGAGAGGGTAGGGAATATGATAGACGAGAAAGTGGGAGAGCGTAGGAGTGGAAAGGAGGAGAGGGCGGATGGGGAAAGGATAAGGGCAATGGAGTTGAGAATGGAGAGAAAGGAGAAGGCAGACAGGAGAAATAATATTGTGGTAAGAGGGTTGAAGATGAAGAGCGGGGAAGAAAGGGAGGGCGTGGAAGCGCTGCTACAGAGCATAGGGTGGAATAAAGGCAGGGTAGGGAAAGTTAAGTTGGAGGAGAGAAAGGAGAAAGAAGTGGCGGTTGTGGAGTTGGAGAGCTGGGAAGAAAAGTTGGGGGTAATGCGAAATAAAAATAGGATAAAGGATAAGGAAGTTTTCATCGATCACGACTTGACAAGAAAGAAAAGGGATGTACAGAGAATGCTGTACGACAGGGCTAGGAGGGAGAGGAGTGAAGGGAGAACGGCGAAGGTAGGATATCGGAAAATAAAAATAGACGAGAAAATGTGGGTGTGGGACGAGGAGAAAGAGGTGTTGAAGGAAGTGCAGGGAATTTGTTTCGTAGGAAGTAGGGGGTGGGGGTAATGCAGGGTAGAGGAGTTGTGAAGGTGCTTTACTGGAACGTAGCAGGGGTAAAGAAGAAGGATGAGGAGTTCTGGAGGTATATCCAGGAATTTGATATGGTAGGACTGGTGGAGACGTGGGTGGAAAGAAAGGAATGGGATAGAATAGAGCCAAAGCTGCCAAGGGGGTATAGGTGGAGACTCCAGGAGGCGGTCAGAGTGAAGAAGAAAGGAAGGGCTAGTGGGGGAATCATAACGGGGGTTAGAGATGGATTAGAGGAAGAAGCTCACGCAGAGGAAGAGGGGAGGGAGTGCAAATAAGGAAAGTGAAGATAGGAGGGGTAAGCAGTAAGTTTGTAACAGTGTACAATAAGGATTTGATGCAAAGAATTAAAGAAAGGGTGGAGGACCTGTTAGGTGAAAGAGAGGAGGGTATGCTGGTACTAGGTGGGGACTTCAACGCGAGGATTGAGAGGGAAGGGGGCCTTTACAGGGAAGGGGAGAGCTTCGAAAGGAATTCGAATGATAGGTTAATAAATAAGGAGGGGGAGATTCTAAGGGACTGGATGGAGGATAGAGGCTGGGCGGTGGCAAATGGTATGGCAACTGGGGACGAAGAGGGGGAATACACATACGTAGGTAAGGTGGGGGTATCGGTAATAGATTATGTAGTTATGAATATGCAAGGGTCGGAGGGGATGGAGAGATTCGCAGTAGAAGAGAGGGTAGGGTCAGACCATCAGCCATTAGGGTTGTGGATAAGGGGTGAGAACGGCGGAAGGCAAGGTGGGGAAGAAGTGGCGACGGGGGAGAGGGTTAGCTGGACGAGGGAGACGATAGAGAAGTATAAGGAGCAGTTAGGGAAGGTGCGCTTTGAAGGGGAGACGGTGGAAGAGATATGGGAGGATTTAAAAGAGAAAGTGAAAGGGTGCGTGCAAAAGAAGGTATTTAAAAAGAAGAAGAAAGGAATGGTGAAGCCGTGGTGGGATAGGGAATGTAAAAAGATGAAAAGGAAGGTGAAGAGGAAATATAAGAAGTGGAAAGAGGGTACTGCGAAAAGGGAGGAGTACGCATAATTGAGGAAGGGGTTTAGATTGATGTGTAAGAAGAAAGAACAGGAAAAGGAGAAAGAGCTGGAGGAGGAGTTACGAAATGTTAAGACAGAGGGGGACGTCTGGAAGATAATAAATAGGTTTTGGAAGCGGAGAGTAGGGATAAGCGAGAAGATAGGGAGTGAGGAGTGGAGGGAGTTTTTTAAAGAATCATTCCAGGGCTCAGATTCAAGGAAGAGAGATGATAGGAGTAGAAGAACGGGGGAGGCAGAGATGGAGGCGTTGAATGACGAGGAGATAGAGAAACAGATAAGGAAGTTAAGAAGGTCAAAATCAGCAGGGTTGGATGGGGTAGAGAACGAAGCATGGCTGTTTAGTACACAAGAGGTTAGGGAGAGGCTGAAGGAGGTAGTGAAGAAAGTATGGAGGGGGGAGGGATTCCCACGAGGGTGGAGAGAAGGGTTAATAGTACCTCTGTATAAGAAAGGAGATAGGGATAGGCAGGGAAATTATAGAGGAATTACGCTAATGAATACGGCGTATAAAGTATACGCGATGGTGGTGGCGGAGAGGCTGCGGAAGGATGTCGAGGGGAAAGGAATATTGCCGGAGACGCAGGCGGGCTTTAGGGCAGGTAGGAGTACTATCGACAATATATACGTTCTGCAGCAAATTGTGGATAGAGAATTAGCGAAGAAGGGGTCGAGAGTGTACGCGTTTTTTGTGGATCTAAAAGGCGCGTTTCCGTCGGTGGATAGGGGGAGGTTGTGGGAGGCGATGGAGGATAGGGGAGTGGAGAGAGGCCTGATCGAGAGGGTAAAGGAGATATATGAAGAGACCAAAGATAAGGTAAGAGGAGGACAGGGGATTTCGGAGTGATTCTGGATGGATAGGGGGTTAAGACAAGGGTGTCCGCTTAGCCCAACGCTTTTTGCGATTTTAATTGCGGATATGGAAAGTAAGCTGGAGGCCGGAGTGGTAGGAGGAGTCAGGATAGGAGGGGTTAGAATTTGGTCGCTAGTGTATGCAGATGACATAGTGTTGTTGGCAAAAAGCGAGGAGGTTATTGGTATAAAAAAATGGGGAAATGTAAAAAGTATTAAAAGTTAAAAGAAAATTAGACACTTTTTAAATTAATTTATTTAATTTTAATTTTAATCAATTTATTCACTTAATTTAAGTTTAATTAAAGGCCATTTATATAGATAATATAATAAGTGTTCAAGAAAGCAGTTTTAAAGAGCTGTTTTCTATTTTTATTTCATTTCTTTGTGGAAGTATATTTCTCGGAAACTCTCGGCCGGTTCTACGATTGCTGCTCGTAGGTTTCGATTGGGTGTTGTACAAAATAGCTGTTTCCAAGCATTTGCGTACATTTAATTTTTGATTTATTTCCAATTCTTATTGTTGAAAATATTAAATTATTAAATATTCTATTGTTCGCTTCAAATTATTATTTATTATTATTATTAAGGTATTTTCCGAGTCCCACACTCGTACAAATATTGGAGTCCCGTGGGGCGCCTGTCGTTGTATCCTGTATTGAAAAAATTTCATGGTCCCGCATACTCAATATTTTAATGCGCTCCTGGCTTAGAATTCATAGTGTGTGTGTGTATACGTATTGTCACCAATCCTATGCCCGTGGCAGATTCGTAGATCGTGAAACGTCGCAATTTGAAACTAACCATCACTGACCAACTGTGTGTATGTGTGTCTGTGAGTGTATCGAGTTCCTGCAACAAGCAAAGCAGGAGAGAGGGGACAGTGTTGCCGGATCGCGAATCTTTGACGTTTATGCGTTTGGAAGTAATTACAATTTCAATGTTTTCCATTCGATTATCTAGAAAAGTACATGGTGAAGAGATTTTATTATTTTTCTAAGATATTTGTATTTTTAAGCAGCACAAGTAGACACATTCTTTTAATTTCTCTACCAGAGCCTTTTATTACTACAAATTAAAATATGGAGAGTACCTGTGCATTGCCCATTCATTCTGTGTTTAAGTAGTAACCTTTAACATTAATTATCTCGACATCAGTGTGGTAGAAAAATTTGAAATTAATTTAGCATATAAAAAAACATTCTACTCGAAATATAAGCTCCACTTTAAACAATTCTACCAGAGATCGATTTTTTTGGAAACCACCTTAAGCCATTTCCCTTTCGGGGTAGGCGTGACTTGCTCGGTTGGAAAACAGTAGTGTGTATATGGGTATATAGGTATAGAGTAGATAGGTAGGGGTTGAATAGGTGTAAAGGTGTAAAGTAGGTTGGTATATAGGTATAAGGTAGATAGGTATATAGGTGTTAGTTATAGATATTTTAGATTGATCTGGAATTCTCGTGTTATTTATTTAAATGACACGTTCATTCCGCAACACTGCTCCGACCCAGGTTGCTGATCAATCTCTCTAGCGATTACCCCAAGTGAAGAGCCTCACAAAATTGTTATGTATGGTTCCCCACTTGGGCCCATTAGTTTCCAAGGCCTTTGTTTCAGGCGTCATTCATTTTATTGTCACTCTGTTTACAAACTATTTGTCGCCACACTTTTCTGTCCTGGCATACTACTCTAGCTTCCTTCACGTCCATGCATTTTTTAATGCAGGCTCTTGTGTTTCTATGGCTTCTTATGTCTCTTCGGATTAATGTCTCATTTACAGATTCTAACCATTCTTTCGGCGGTCTATGATTTAATTTAACTTTTTTTAATACAGCTGATTTTTTTTTTAATTGTGCAAAATTATAAAAATTGCCTTAAAATCTTCCAGAATCGTTTTTGACAATTTCTTAAAATGTTTTAAAATGTTTTTGAATATTCGCTTAAAGATAATTTTCCAAAATAAAAAATTATTTCCAATTTCCCAGGAACTGTATGAAAATGTTTGCATTATCTTGAAATCTTTTTAAATATTATCTTCAAATTAATTTTTAAATATAAAAAAATCATTTTATATTTTCTTAGAAAACTTAAGAAATTTTTTGTATCCTATTTAAACCTTTCTAAATTCTTAAAAAGCATTTTCTTTCGAAATGTTACAGAAATCTATATTTTGTTGAAAAATTTTTGCAATCTCAGCAAAGAACAAACTGAAAACATCCACTAAAAGTCATATTCATACAGAATGCAACCAGTCAAGCTTTCGAACAAGAAATTGAGAAGCTTTTAAGGAATTTTGAAAGGTTTAAATGAAAGAATATTCTTGAGATTTATATGAAAATTTTAAAGTAGTTTTTCTTTTTAAAAATAAATTTGTAGAGACAATTTGGAAAGATTTTAAAACATTTCAAGAGATTTTTAAAAATTCCGAGAAAAAATCCAGAATATCTTAAGGCAATTTTTTCAATTTTTAAAGATTTGTTACATTTTTAAGAAAAATTCGGGTCAGTTAAAATGATACTTAGGAATTTTAGAAGTGTTAACGTGAGTCAACATATTTTGAAACTTGAGAATATTTCCTAATATTTATAAAATATTTATGAAAAATAAGGAATTTTGAAGAAATAGTTGAATTTTCTATAAAAATGAATTTTCAACAATGATATTTAGGAATTTTAGGAGTGTTAAAATGAGTCAACATATTTTGACACTTGAAAATATTTTCTAATATTTATAAAATATTGATGAAAAACAAGGAATTTTCAAGAAATAATTGAATTTTCTATAAAAATGAATTTTCAACTAAGAAGATTAATTTTGAACCAATAAAAAAAGAAATATAATAATTACATTTTTAACAAAAAACAACGAATTTCAAAAAATAGTTCAATTTTAAATCAAACACAACGAAATTTAAAAATATATAGTCAAATTATAATTAAACTAATTTTTAATACAAATTTTTTATTTTCTATTATTTCTCGCCGTGAAGTATTAAAATCATTGTTAAGACTTTGAATAATAGTACCTTAAGTTAACCTTCGAATAACAAAAAAACTAGATTTTTTTTTAAACTTCATGCTTTTCCAGTTTTTCCAGAATTTTTTAAAAAATTTCATGACTTTCAGGTCTTCCATGTCTTTTATAAAACAAATGAGCCGCCGATAATAAAAAGTGGAAATATCTCGTGGGTGAGTAAAACGCAGCAATAGAAAAGTGCCTAAAAAAATTGGATATAATTTCACGTCTGTAAAAAGGAGTAATAGAACATTGGCAGTAAAAAGTAGACACTGGTACTTGGGCCGTAAGAAACAGGAATAGAAAATCTCGGCAGTAAAAAGTGGACACAACAATAATACACACGCGTGTGATTTTTCGGCCCCCACCACTTTCCCATCTCGGAGCAACACATGCAAACGTAGCGTGTCGGTGAGACAGCTCTGTTACGCGTTGCGTCGGCCAGCCTCGTATAAAGCCGAAAATGCACGAGCACGAACCCGAGGCTCGGGCTGAGCTCGTCCGACTTCACGATTCGGTTTCGTTGGCTTTTAGGAGGTTTGGGTTGATTTTTGTTTTCAAAAATTCACACCTAAAGGATAGACTTCAAAGACATGTAATGGAGTCTTGAAATATTGAATGATTATATCTTTCAGGAATTCTTATGGAATGTTTTAGACGAGCTGATTCTACAGGGAATACATTATAAAACTCTTGAGGTTCATAAAGTTCAAATATATTGAATATTGTAAATGGGATTTTAAGATTAGGTTAATAATATTTATCACTTTCAAGTGGTTTCATTTTTCATTATAATAAATTTTAGAATAAATTTTTAAATAATTTTAGGTTAATAAAACTTTTATTAAACTTTTATTTTTCAATCGATTTTAAATATTGTAAAATTAAATTATAATAAATAATAATTATTTTTAATTACAATTTTGGGGATTTTAAGAGAAACAAGCCAAAAAATTATTAAGTTGACCTCATATGCTTTCGAAATATATAAAAACTTTATAAAACTTTCAATGTCTTAAAATATTTATCTCAACATTACAAAATTTAGTTTTTACAATTTTATTTTAATTGTGAAATGATTGTAATTGGAAAGTACTTGTGAATAATTGTAAAATGAATTTCACAAAATTTATTTTATAAAGAAATATCTCGTGATTTTTAAAGGACAAAACAATTTTAAAGGTAAGTCTTTGTAGTGTTTTAATAACTAATGAACATATTTTCAGAATATTTTTCCTTGATTCTTCCCTGATAAGGTCAAACATGGTACAAAAAACCGTCGTGAAATTTCAAATAAAAACGGTACTCTGTATAAATTAATGTTAAAAATGAAAAATATTAATACCTTTTATAAATATTCCTATATTTTATTTGAATATGATACACATTGATTTTTATTAAAAAAATTCTTGTACATAGTTGTTCATTTTAAAAATTTTACGACATTTTGTACCACGTTTGACCTAAGGGAGTAGATTTCAGGAATGAAATTATAAAAATATCTCAATTAGTTAGTGTTTGGTTGATAATTATATTTTCTGTTGAAATTTTCATTTGACATATCTGAAACATTGAAAAATTTTGTGATATTTTGTCAAGAATCCTATATCAAAATTATATTTATATAAACTTAAAATAAGCTAAAAAATGTTAAGAAATAGTTATTTTACATTTTTATTTTGTATACAAAAATATTTTTCGCCTTTAATTTGATTTGAAAATTTATTTATTCGGTTGAATTTTCATTCCTTGAATGTTGATTTCAACTGTTTTTAATTAAAAATTAGAATATTCTCATTGAAATAGTAACTTTTACAATTTTCCTTGGAAATTCTTCTTTTTTGGTTGAAAATTCAACTGCCTAATTAAAATAATTTTCCTTGGAATTTTGATTGACATACAGAAATATTGAAAAATCTTTGTAAATTTCCTTAAGAATCTTAGGAAAATTATATTTATACCTATAACCTTAAAAATAAATAACTGAATGCATAAATAGTTATTCGAAATTTTTATTTTGTATTAAAAATTATGTTTAGCCTTAAATTATAATTTGGTTTTAATTTTTTCTTGACGAAAAATCGTTTTTACTTGAAAATTAATTTACTTTGTTGAAAATTCATTTTTTTAAAGTTAAATTCAACCGTTTTTTATTTAAAATAAATTTTTTTTTATTGAAATAGCAATTAACACATTTTTCGTTGAGAATTAACCTTTTTTGCCTGAAAATGAAACTATTGAAAATTTTTTTGTTTTTTTTTTGTTCAAATTTTTATTTGAAATATCTGAAATCTTAGAAAATATTTCGAAATTTTTGTCAAGAATCCTACATGAAAATTATATTCATAGAACCTTAAAATAAGCAAAAAAAGTTAAGAAATAAATAGTTAATCGAAATTTTTATTTTGTATACAAAAATATTTTCCACCTCAAATTATAATTTTGTTAAAATTTTTCTTTTTTCTTTATTAAAAAATTGTTTGATTTGAAAATTTATTTATTTGGTTGGAATTTCATTCTTTGGAAGTTGATTTCAACTGGTTTTAACTATAAATTAGAATTTTTTCATTGAAATAGCAATTATTACATTTTTCGTTGGAAATTCAGCTTTTTTGGTTGAAAATTCATCTTTTTTGGTTTAAAATTCAACTGCTTAGTTAAAACTTATATTTTTCGTTGAAATTTTGATTGACATACAGAAATATTCGAAAGTATTTGAAAATTTTTTAAGTATCTTAGGAAAATTATATTTATACCTATAACCTTAAAAATAAATAACTTAAAGAATAAATAGTTATTCGAAATTTTTATTTTGTAATAAAAATTATTTTTTGCCGCTAGTTATAATTTGGTTGTAATTTTCCTTCTTTTATGACTAAAATTCGCTTTTACTTGAAAATTTATTTATTTTGTTGAAAATACACTTTTTTAAAGTTAAATTCAACCGTTTTTTATTTAAAATATTTCGTTAATTTATTTAAAATAATTTTTTTTTATTGAAGTAGCAATTATCACATTTTTCGTTGAGAATTAACCTTTTTTGCCTATAAATGAAACTATTCGGTTGAAAATGTTTTTGTTTTTTTTTTTGTTCAAATTTTAATGTGAAATATCTGAAATCTTAGAAAATATTTCGAAATTTTTGTCAAGAATCTTATATGAAAATTATATTTATATAACCTTAAAATAAGCAAAAAAAGTTAAAAAATAAATAGTTATTCGAAATTTTTATTTTGTATACAAAAATATTTTTCACCTTAATTTATAATTTTGCTGAAATTTTTCTTTTTTCTTCATTAACTAATTTTTTGATTTGAAAATCGATTCATTTAGTTCATTCTTTGAAAGTTGATTTCAACTGGTTTTAATTATAAATTAGAATTTTTTCATTGAAATAGCAATTATTACATTTTTCGTTGGAAATTCAGCTTTTTTGGATGAAAATTCATCTTTTTTGGTTGTGATAATTGCTATTTCAATAAAAAAAAATATTTTAAATAAAAAACGGTTGAATTTAACTTTAAAAAAATTAATTTTCCACAAAATAAATAAATTTTCAAGTAAAAACGATTTTTTCTCAAGAAAGAAGGAAAATTGCAACCAAATTATAATTAGAGGCAAACAATAATTTTTAATTCAAAATAATCGAATAACTACTTATTCCTTAAGTTATTTATTTTTAGGGTTATAGGTATAAATATCATTTTCCTAAGATTCTTAAACAATTTTCAAATATTTTTGAATATTTCTGTATGTCAATCAAAATTTCAACGAAAAATATAAGTTTTAACTAAACAGTTGAATTTTCAACCAAAAAAGATGAATTTCCAACGAAAATTGTAATAATTGCTATTTTAATGAAAATATTCTAATTTTTAATTAAAAACAGTTGAAATAAACTTTCAAAGAATGAAAATTCAACCAATTAAATACATTTTCAAATCAAAAAATTTTTTAATGAAGAAAAAAGTAAAATTTCCAAAAAATTATAATTTAAGGCGAAAAATATTTTTTTATACAAAATAAAAATGTCAAATAACTATTTCTTAACTTTTTTTAGTTTATTTTAAGTTTATATAAATATAATTTTCATATAGGATTCTTGAACAAATTTCACAAAATTTTTCAATATTTCTGATATGTCAAATGAAAATTTCAACAAAAAATATAATTATCAACCAAACACTAACTAATTGAGATATTTTTATAATTTCATTCCTGAAATCTACTCCCTTAGGTCAAACGAGGTACAAAAATGTCGTAAAATTTAAAAAATGAACAACTATTTACAAGAATTTTTTAACTAAAAATCAATGTGTATCATATTCAAATAAAATATAGGAATATTTATAAAAGGTATTAATATTTTTCATTATTAACATTAATTTATACAGAGTACCGTTTTTATTTGAAATTTCACGACGGTTTTTTGTACCATGTTTGACCTTATCAGGGCAAAATCAAGGAAAAATATTCTGAAAATATGTTCATTAGTTATTAAAATACTACAAAGACTTACCTTTAAAATTGTTTTGTCCTTTAAAAATCACGAGATATTTCTTTATAAAATAAATTTTGTGAAATTCATTTTACAATTATTCACAAGTACTTTCCAATTACAATCATTTCACAATTAAAATAAAATTGTAAAAACTAAATTTTGTAATGTTGAGATAAATATTTCAAGACATTGAAAGTTTTATAAAGTTTTTATATATTAAGAAAGCATATGAGGTCAAGTTAATAATTTTTCGGCTTGTTTCTCTTAAAATCCCCAAAATTGTAATTAAAAATAATAATTATTTATTATAATTTTAACTTTACAATATTTAAAATCGATTGAAAAATAAAAGTTTAATAAAAGTTTTATTAACTTAAAATTATTAAAAAATTAATTCGAAAATTTATTATAAAATTAATTATAAAATTTATTATAAAATTTATTATAAAATTTATTATAAAATTCATTATAATGAAAAATGAAACCACTTGAAAGTGATAGATATTATTAACCTAATCTTAAAATCCCATATACAATATTCAATATATTTGAACTTTATAAACCTCAAGAGTTTTATAATGTATTCCCTGTAGAATCAGCTCGTCTAAAACATTCCATAAGAATTTCTGAAAGATATAATCATTAAATATTTCAAGACTCCATTACATGAATTTGAAGTCTTTCCTTTAGGTGTGAATTTAAAAAAAAATCAACCCAAACCTCCTAAAAGCCAACGAAACCGAATCGTGAAGTCGGACGAGCTCGGCCCGAGCCTCGGGTTCGTGCTCGTGCATTTTCGGCTTTACATGAGGCTGGCCGACGCAACGCGTAACAGAGCTGTCTCACCGACACGCTACGTTTGCATGTGTTGCTCCCAGATGAGAAAGTGGTGGGGGCCGAAAAATCACAAGCGTGTGTATTATTGTTGTGTCCACTTTTTACTGCCGAGATTTTTTATTCCGGTTTCTTACGGCCCATGTACCGTTGTCTACTTTTTACTGCCAATGTTCTATTACTCCTATTTACAAACGTGAAATTATATCCAATTTTTTTAGACACTTTTCTATAGCTGCGTTTTACTCACCCACGAGATATTTCCACTTTTAATTATTAGCGGCTCAAATAATAAAAAACGTACTCAGTTTCTAATTAGCCTTCCTGACCGATTTGTGCTTCAATATATTTTGCCAATTTCAAAAAACGATGTTTTTTTTAGGAAATATGAAAACATTTTCTTCAGATTTTACGATTTCCGGGAAACTCTCACATGGCATTTTTTATTGATAAATTTTGTTTAAAATAAACTTTTAAAAAGTTTTTAACGTTTCAAAGTTTGAAAAATTGTAAGATTTTAAAACAAAATTTTGCAATTTTGCACAATTACAAAGTTGATGAAAAATCTAGCAACTTCAAGAGATATTTAAAAGTATTAAAGAGATTCAAAAATAATTTATGACTACAAAAGATTTAAAAAAAATTAAAACAAAATATAGAATTTTTGTTTTCAAAAATTAATTTTTCAAACAAATTTCTTAAGATTTGAAAACATTTCAAAAGATTTCAATAAATTGCGAGCAAAAATCTGAAATAAGTTGGAAAAATACTTAAATTTTCAACCAATAAACAACGAAATTTCAAAAAAAGTTCAATTTTCAATCACAAAAATGAATTTTTTTTCTAAAATGTACATTTTATTTTTTTTAAATCTTCTCAATATTAAAATTATCTTTTCAAGTTTCAAAACTATGTTTTAAATGAATTGGAATTTTTCATGATTTTCTTTCAATTGTGCAAAATTATAAAAATTGCCTTGAAATCTTCCAGAATCTTTTTTAAACATTTTTATTAAACTTTTTGAAAGATTTTAAAATGTTTTTGAATACTCGATTAAAATTCATTTTTCAAAATAAAAAATTATGTTGCAAACATGAACTGATTGATAAAAATATTTTGGTGCCAAAAATAATTTTTGTATTCTTAAAATATTTTTTTAAAACTCTTTACTATTGTTTTTTTAATTATTTGTGCATATTCAGGGTTAAAATATTTTAAAAAAGGAATAGAAACAATAACAACAATTTTTATATGTACCAGGACGTGATCCCATGACGAGAGACTCCCCGGTAACAAGGAGTTCATTGAGACGCATAGAGTGGCATTTAAAAAAGTAGACACTTCAATGCCTTGAAATGCGTACTAATTGCATTTTTGTCCGAAATGCCATTAAATGCGTTTTATGGCTTGAATCTTGTCTCGTTCCAATCATTTTCAATGCGCACAAATGAAAAGGCATTAAACTGACGTCATGGTAATGCTGTTAAGTGAATTGGCGTTAATGCTATTTAATGCGGTTCGCCGAGCCACCCACTTGAATGCCATACAATGCCTTTCATGACACAAAGTATTGGATCGGGTTAATGCCATTCAATGCTGTTTCGAGATCTTTTCAGTTGAATGCCATACAATGCCTTCTGCGGCAGATTGCATTGACAAGGCTAATGCCGCATTTAAGAAGAATAGGAACCATATAGGAACTGAGGAACAGACGCGAAAGTGATGTAGTAGCCGAAAAGTGAGTATGGTAATAGTATTTCGTTGTGGTTTATTCTCGCATTCTGATACTTTTCAATAATAACTGCAAGATGTTCGCGTATGTGATTTTACTCTCGCGTAACGTTTCAACAAAAGTTCATACGTCAAGAATAAAAAAATATGATGCCGCGAAGCATTCTCCATCGCAAACATACCACATCCTCGTCTCTCTGAATAACGGCGGAAAGGCCGACATACAAGAGGGAGTAATATTAAATTTAGCAGGTAAGTTGAAAAGCTTTTCAATTTAAGGCCATGTGAGCGTAACCTCAAAAATTTTTTTTACATTTTTTTCAAAACCAACTTACGTTCACATGAAACGCGATATCGAGTTGAAAATTTGGGAAATCAAATGAGAAACACTAAGAAACGTTTGTCTGGTCCTAAATTTTTATAATTATAAAAAAAATTTTTTTGAAAATTTTTTAGTTTGCTTTTTTCATAATTATAAAATTTTAGGCCCAGACAAACGTTTCTTAGTGTTTCTTATTTAGTTTCCCAAATTTTCAAGTCGATATCGCGTTTCGCATTGAAGCTCACAAATATTAATTCCGTTATGTAGCATATACTCAGTTTCCTTCATTTCAATGCCATTAAATGCCCTTTCATTAACTTCACATTCATGCCAATGCCTTTTAATGCTGTTCATTTTAAGTTTTCATTTTAATGCGTTTCATTGCGCCTGGCGCATTAATAAGCATTCAGACAAAAATGCAATTAAAACGCATTGAAACGTTCCAATGCGTTCCAATGAACTCCTTGTTACCGGGTCTCCTGTCTGGACTCGCAGCTTGCTCCATTATACTATAATTCGAACTGATAGTGACTATGCACGAGTTTCTTTCGACCCTTTTTTCTCATAAACCGTTTTCTATCTAAGTAAACGGTTTCAGCTTTTTTCATCTCAAATTAAGCCCTCTTCGCTCACAAACGATGTTCAAAATCCGTGTCACGCGCACTCCCCTTGTAAGAAAATTAATTTTAAACCAATAAGAAAACAAATAGAATAGTTACATGTTTTAAATTAATTTGAAATTTTCCGGATTTTTGATGTGTAAACATCTTAGACCTCGATATGGAGAGTCGCGCCTGAGTCTAGTGAAACCACGACTCGAAAGTGTAACGCAGGCCTCCGACACAAGCGTTGTGTCGCGTGTCAGAGACACTGAAGGAGCTCTCTCTCTCCCCCTCTCCCTCCCACCCTCTCTCTCTCGCTCTCCCCCCCCCCCTCTCTCAAGTTTTAATTTTGACTACCCACCCTCCTTTCAAACCATTGTTATTGTGCTTGGAAAGTGACCTAAAAACATCAAAATAGCATTTTTCTATTAAATTCATACTAAAAACGGTATTCTTTGGATTTTTTTGACAAGAATTATTTTTAATTGATAAGGGACAAGTTTCCAAGTAGTATTTTGTCATTTTTTAAACAATTTTCATTTGTTTAAACAATCTTTCTCCCTCAAATTGTAACAAGTTATTATTCTCTGGAATTCACATATCGAAAAGAATAATTTTCCACGACTTACAGAGAAAAATATATTTTTAAAACGAATAATAATTGTTTAAAAAATTGTAAATCATTTGCAACAGGAGGAAAATATGCTGTTTCTAATTTGAAAAGAAGAAACAATTTTCAATATTTTTCTTATAATTTTTTAGTACTTACATGTGTAATAATAATGATAAGTGTCATAATAATGAATTTTTCATAATGAAATTTCAATTTTTATTATTCTTCTTAATGAAATATAATTAGCCCAATTCTAAATGTAGATGTGTAATATTAGTGCGACACAATCTGTTCTTTCAGAAAACTCATATCGGTCCGCATCGGTATTTTATAAACAAAACTTGACTAAGCAGACCTGGAAGAGACTGCGTTTTAAGATCTAAAATAGTTTGAACAATCAATCAAGAAATTTTTAAGTGTTAAAAATTATATCATTTTCAAACAATTTTAACTTAAAAACAGTACAATTTAGTGATTATAAGTTGTTTATTGAAAGATCTAAATTGAAAAATGTCATTTACAAATTAAAAATTAAAAAAATGTAACAATGCAACTTTTAAAGTTTACACTCAGCACCCTGAAATTCGAACGATTCAAGGTTTATTTGAAATAATTCAATTTTATTTAGTTTATATTTGATTTATAATTTCTTATTTTAAATAAACAGTCAAATATTGAAACACAAATTTTTTAATTAAAAATTTTCAAACTGTATGCTTAAAGAATGGAGTATTTTAGAATGCAATAATATTTGAATAGAATTTGAAATTGAATAAAAACATTTAATTATGAATATATTAATTAAAATGTTTTTGAAAATTGAAAAAAGATTTTGAAGTTTCAATCGGATGCATACATTCAATTAATTACTAAGGCTTTCGAATTGAAATAGTTCAATTTTTAACGTAAAGATCTATAAATTATTTAATTATGAACAGATTCAGAATCGTCTTATAAAATCAATTTTATTATTATTCTATTGTTAAGAGTCGAACTATAGTTCTATTTTAAAATTAAATACTTAATTTATATTTACAGTTTATCAACTTAACATTTTTCTTGTTTTCTTTTTTTTTTGTCAGAGTTAACCCGTGCCCCCGAGCATTTGAAATTAACATGGGGGTTTAAATGGGAAGAGCTTGATTTAAAAAAAAATGGGAAAAAGAGCTACTTGTTAGAAACTTTTTGTGAATTAAAGTATTAAAGAAGTATTAAAATTATTCTTTGAACATGCGATAAGATGTTCAGAGAATAATTTCCACCCAGCAAGTTTTAATTTTGACTCCCCACCCCCCTTTCAAGCCATTGTTATTGTGCTTGGAAAGTGACCCAAAAACTGCAAAATAGCAGTTTTCTATTAAATTCATACTAAAAACGGTATTCTTTGGATTTTTTTAACAAGAATTATTTTTAATTGATGAGGGACGAGTTTCCAAGTATTTTGTAAATAATTTTCAATTATTCAAACAATTATTATTTTTTTGAGAATTATATTTTTCTTGAAATCGTGGAAAATGATTGTTTTCAGGATATAAGTGATAGATTTTATGTATGGTACGAATTTTTTGTGTTTTACATAATTGGTCATCATTTAAACAATTTCCATTTGTTTAAATAATCTTTCTCCCTCAAATTGTAACAAGTTTTTATTGTCTGGAATTTATATCTAGAAAATAATAATTTTCCACGTCTTACAGAGAAAAATATATTCTTTAAACGAATAATAATTGTTTGAACAATTGTAAAATATTTAAAAAATATTTGGGAACTCGTCATTTATCGATTAAAAATAATTCATGTTGAAAAAACACTAGAAATATCGTTTGTAGTATGAATTCATTAGAAAACTGCTATTTTGCATTTTTTCGGTTTCTTTTTCATTCTGTTTTGAGAATTCCCGCCAAGTATTTAAGTTCTAACAGGAGGAAAATATGCTGTGTCTAATTTGAAAAAAAGAAACAATTTTCAATATTTTTCTTATAATTTTTGAGTACTTAGATGTGTAATAATAATGATGAGTGTCATAGTAATGAATTTTCCATAATGAAGTTTCAATTTTTATTATTCCTCTTCATGAAGTGAAAATTTGAAAGATTTCAATTTTAGTTAACGTTTACCGAAGATGTTTACACATAAATCTGTCTTGGGTCGTAGTTTAGGACGCACGTGATGTTTTTTTTTTAATTGTGCGAAATGAGAAAAATTGCCTTAAAAACTTCCGGATACTTTTATGAAAATTTTCAGAGAAGAGCAATTTTTTAATCAAAGCGCCCCCAATGCACCAGGCCACTTTACGAACTAAAATTACCTACTCTGCAGTGGGACTCCGATGCCGTGTCGAAAGTCGAATATCGAACGGACCACTTTTTCTAACGTGTGGAGATAGAAAGAGAGGTTCATTCGATTTTCGACTTCGAAACAACATCGGAGTCCCACTGCTGATCTTCTCTACCGACATTATCAAACTGGAAAAATGCCGCCCTGCTTGATCTCTCAAGTAGGAGTGTCTATAGTCTATTTTAGTTCGTAAACTGGTTAGTTCCATTGAGGGCGCTGCGGAAAATCACTCGAAATTGAATACACGGTCTAGCCTTAAGCCAGAGATGAGGTGGGAGATTGCTCATGCCGTGTATTTGATTTCGACTGACTTACCGCAGCGCGCCCTGTTTCCCTTAACCTCCCGGGAACTAAAATTAAAGGTCCAAAAGCGCGCCCTGTTCCCCTAATTGTTTGAGTTGCGGAACTAAAATGAAAGGTGGCTTACCTGCCAGCCGCCTGTCACTCACTTGGTTAAACAGGGTACAATTTGATAGAGTCGATCGAGAAGATCGGAGTTGGTAACTCTGATATGATAAAAACCAGAGGTAAAGAACGTGTTGAAAAATTTTAAAGTTAAATTTATTTATTATAATTAGAAAAAAAAAAGAAAATCTGCCCAGTTTGAAATATTTTTCGCTTAGTAACATCTAGAATTAAATGAATGATATT
>CAKNYM010031698.1:0-10906 GCA_932195095.1 Andricus curvator
GACATACCTGCTCCGTCTTCACAAAACATTTTTTATCTTTTTTATCTTTTTTACCATAATTTTAACAATATTAACAATAGTTTCATTACAATAACAGAAAATTCAAATTATTCTACAGCACTACCCATTAAATTTGCACTTTTAAAATATATGGAACTTACACATGAAGAAATACACACGGAAGTTTTAAAATTGTTTTAAGATCTGATGAGGGAAACCAGCTGGTTTTCGAAACGTAATCGATTCGTATTTTAGAAAAAAAATTTTTAAATAAATTTTAACTATTAGTCTGGAAGATGTCGTTTTTATTAGGTTCTATCCTAAGTTTCTAAATTATAAATTTCCCAGACGTAAAAAAAGAAAATTTTATTCTTCTTATATAATGAATTGATAGAGTTATTTTTATTAATGCGAGTTGAAAAGGAGGATTAGTTTTAATTTAGACCATTGAAAATGATAGTGTAAATTTATATTTTTAACCCGAAATCTTTGAACTGTTCATTTTATAAAAGTTAAAATTTTTTCAGTTTAATGGCATTTAATTTTAAAATGTTATAAGCTTCCTTTTTATACTTCAAACAACATTTTTATTCCTTTTTATATTAATTATTAAGATTTCGAATAAAAAATTTGTTAAGCTTCAATTTTAAAAGTTTAAAATTCAAAAGAGTTCCACTTTAATTTCCAGTTCAGTTTTGATTACTTCAAATGAACAATAAAGAGTTTTAATTTAACCGGGAATATTTTTCCTTGATTTTATACCAGGCCAACCTGGTATAAAAAAACTTTGGAATACATTTAACTTTTTTTAAGTTACCCTGTCGCCGATGTTTCCTGACAATCTAATTGTTGGAATGGAAATCAGGGTAAAAGTCTCAGACTACGTGATGGATCGTATTTCTGCTTTGCGACATCAGCATCCTGATCAATTTCAAAATATCGCCTGTGTGAGGACCAATGCTATGAAATATTTGCCCAACTATTTCCATAAAGGACAGGTAATTTTAACTCAAATAATTTATCTTATTTTATTTTATTATCTTCTTAAAAACAGGATTGTTGGTAAACTCTTTCATTATTTCACAGCTCAAGAAGATGTTTTTCCTCTACCCAGATCCACATTTCAAAAAAGCAAAACACAAGTGGCGTATCATTAATAAAACATTGTTAGCAGAATATAGTTACGTTCTTGCAGAAGAGGTACCTATAAATTTATATCGTTTTTTTTTTATGAAACATAAATTGAAAGAATTCTTGATTGTTTAATTGTTTTAGGCAATTGTATACACGATGACTGATGTTAAAGATTTGCACGATTGGATGGTTAGGCATTTTGAAGAACATATTTTGTTTGAAAGGATTCCGGACGATCGATTGGTAAATATAAAATAAATACTTAATTACAGGGTGTTTACTCACCTGGAAAACCTGGAATTGTCAGGGAATTTTTGTCAGAGCTGGCTTGAATTAGTTTGAAATTGTAATATAAAATTATATAACAATGATTTTTCATTTGTAAAAGTAGCTTTATATTTTAGCTAAAAATTCAACTATTCAGTTGAAAATTCATGTATTTAGTTTAAAAATAATCCTTTTGGTAGAAAATTAATCTTCTTGGTTGAAAATTCATCTTTTTTCTTAAAAATTGAACAGTTTGGTTGCAATTTTTTTATCTCTTGATTAAAAATTAAAATCTGATTGAAATATAAACTATTACAGTTTTCGTCGACATTTCTTGTTTTTTTGGTTGAAAATTCAATTACATGGTTGCAAGTTAATCTCTTTTGATAAAAATTAATTTCCTTTGGTTGAGGAAAATTCAACTCTGGTTGAAAATTTAATAATTTTCTTGAAAATATTTTTTTTTTTTGGTTGCAAGTCAATTTTTTAACTGAAAATTGAATTATTTCAGTTAAAAATTGAACTATTTTGTTGAAAATTCGTTTTTTATTTCAAAACAAGTTTTGACGTATAATTTAACTAATCCAGTTCAATATTCCATCATTTTAGTTAAAAGTTCATCTCTTCAGTTGCAAATTTATGTATTTAATTGTTTTCTTAAGCTTCCAGGAAAAATTGTAATTGATTTTTTATTTCGGAACGTTAATTTTATTATTTGAAACGATTTTTAAACATTTCATATGATTTTATAAAATTTCGGGAAAGAATGTAGAAGATTTTAAAGTAAAATTTTTCAATTTTGCAAGATCAAAAAATTCTAGAAAAAATTCCAAAAAGTTTAAGAGATATTTATAAGTTTTTAAAATATACAAAAACAATTTTAAACCTTAAAAGATTTTAATAAATTCAAAACAGAATGTAGATTTTGAAAGACTTCGAACAAATTTAGAAGCTTTTCAAGAATTTTGAATATTTCAAATGATTTTTCTTTACAAAATTTATTTCGAAAGAATATGTAAAAGATTTCAAAACATTCCAAAAGCTGTCCAAAATAGTAAAAAAATTCTGAAAAAATCTGGAAGATTTTAAGGCATTTTTGCTTTAATTTTGCAAAATTTTTTCAAAATTGTAGGAAAAATTTAAACCGTTTTAAAATATGTTCAGAAATTTGTAGATTATTTCAAAAATAATTAAAAATTTGAAAAGATTTCTAAAAACTGAAAACAAAATGTAGATTTTTGAAGACTTCGAAATCAAATGTTGAAGTTTTTTAATGATTTTGAAAGATTTCAGGATAATAAAAGAATTTTCTGAAGATTCCTGGGAATATGTAAAGTGATTCTTTATTTTGAAAAATTAATCTTAAGAACTCTAAAAAGAATTAAAGCTATTTCAAAATTATCAAATACGAATCCGGAAGATTTTAAAACAACTTTAGGAATAATTACAGTCTGTTTTCAATATATGTAGGAATTTTAGAAGTTTTGAAGAGACTAAAAATATTTTAAAACTTTAAAATATTTCCGAAAATTTGAAAAATATTTTTTTATTTGTTCCAGGCGTCCAAAATGCCTAAATATCTCATAAACTGACTTAAATTTTTTCTAAAATTTGTTTAAATTCTGTAAAAAAAAAGTTTCAAAAATCTTTCTGAATTTTCTCGAGAAACGTAGAAAATTATATTTATATAACCTTAAAACAAATAAATAAAGAAACTTTAAAAATAAATAGTTATTGGAAATTTTTTGATTAAAAATTATTTTTCCCTTCAAATTATAATTTGCCTAGAATTTTTTTTCTTTCTTGACTGAAAAATCTTTCTTGGTTGAAAATGCATCTCTTCTGGTAGTTTTTTTTATTAAAGTTGCAACTGCTTTGTTTAAAATTAAAATCCTTTTCCGTTGAGGATTCAACTCTTTTTTATTTAAATTAAAATCTTTTTTAGTTTTAATATCAATTATTATATTTTTCGTTAAAAATTATCTTCTTTTTTTTTGTAAATTCAACTACTTGGTTAAAAGTTAAACAACTTTGTTAAAATTTCACTTGTTTGGTTGAAGATTCATCATTTTAGTACAAAATTCATCTCTGCTTGAAAATTCGTATTTTTTGGCAAAAAATTAATCTTCTTGGTTTTGAACATTCATATTTTTGGTAGAGGATTCATCTATTTTATTGAGAATTCATCTTTTTTGTTTGAAAATTCAATTTCTTGGTTAAAAGTTGAACTGCCTTGTTAAAAAGTCATTTTTTGTTAAAGATCAATCCTTTTAGTTGAAAATTTCCTTTTTTTTTTGTAAAAAATTAATCTTCTTCGTATAAAATTCATGTATTTAGTTGAAAATTAACTTTTTTGTAGAAAACTCGCCTCTTTTGGAAAATATTTAATCTTTTTTTTTCGTTAGAAAAACAATGGTTGAAATTTAATCTTTTTTGTTTAAGGCTTCAAATATTTTGTTGAAGGTTCGTCTTTTTATATGAATTGAACTGATTTTGATTTCAAATGAAAATCGTTTTGGATTTAAATATCAACAATTACATTTTTCGTTGATAATTAATCCTTTTTGTTTGAAAATTCAACTATTTCGTTGAAGATTAACTTTGTTTAAATTTTGATTTGAAATATCTTAAATTTTCAAAAAATCTTTCTACATTTTATCGAGGAACCTAGGGAAATTATATTTATATACCCTTAACAAGAAATAAACAAAAAAGCCTAAAAATTAAATCGGTATTTGAAATATTTCTTCTGTATTAAAAATTATTTTTGGTAGACACCCTGAATTAGGTTAAAAAATCAAAACTGTATTTAAAATTGAAGTAAAATATAAAGGTTAATCATTTTTTTTTCAGACAACGGACCCAATTGTAGAAAAATTGTATGAAAGTACAGAAGAGGGGCAGAAAGTTACGAGGAATAAAGGTGATAAGTTTCTGGCTGTGTTTAAAAGAGTCCCTGATCCTTATGAAAAGGAAGATAGATAATGTTTGTATAGAGTAAGTTATTTAATAAATTTCTTAAATATATTTTTGTCAAAAGGCCTTCTAATTCTTCAATTCTCCGCAAACTAATGAATAAAATTTGGGACAAATATCAGTTTTCGATTCCTTTATTATCAGAAAAACTTGTAAATTTACTCAATGTCTGTGGATATTTTCTTGTAGGTGAGTTGCCTGACATCAGATGGCTGTACCAAATGATTCGTTTCGAGTGCATAATTTTCATGCACTATTCTAAATGTCATCTGAAAAGATGGTTTCAAATTTAAAAGAAATCACAGAATTTCGAAATATTATTTATCGTTTTCAGAGTCTTACTTTTCGCAGAAGCGTTTCAATCATTCTCATTTGGGGCATAACGTTTGATTTTTCTGCTAATTTTTCTTGCATGGTATTTTGTAAAACTTTACTGTTCAAAATATCCCTGAAAGTTGTGAATATTTTTCAAGTAAAAATAAAAGCTTGGCTGATTCCCTGAAAATTAATAGTTACCATATCATGCATTCTAAAATAAAACCAGAAGCATTGAGATTCTCTTCTGTAAGACAAGTTTTTGTTTCCTCTTCGTGTAATTTATTTTCCACTGGCAGCAGATTTTTCAATTGCTCTTCCAGTGTTGCTTTTAAATCACAATCTTCCGAACTATAAACATAGGCCTGAACTGTGAGTCCTTTATAAAATGGCACAGGTGGTTTCAGATTTTTCGGATTCGGCAATTTATCTTTCTAAAATCAGATATTTAAAAAATTGGATATTTCGAATTGGAACTTTCTACCAACGCCAATCATTTTTCTACAAATTAATACCGGATATTGGACTCCTTTTTCTGTGATTACAAACTCATTTTCCAATTCTTTCGACTTTTCAAAGAGTGAAAATGTTTCTTTTTCATAAACAATTCTTTCACTCATGTTGATAAATTTACAAGTGACGCAAATAGTTATTTTCGAAGGTTCAGAACCAGTACATACAGTTAGCAAAAAAGTTTGCATTGTTAAAGGTGGTATCCTTCCATTTGAGGGTTCAACTTTTGCTTCAATTATATCGGATACTTTGTACCTATAACAAATTTAAAAAAATTATTATATAAATAAATATGATCAGAAAATAAATTTAATAAGGGGTCTTCCAAAACTACTTTTTGAAATTTTTGAAAAAATAAAAAATAATGATTTTATTTTCCTGATTACTAATTACCCTTTCTTTAGTAAAAAAACTCTGATAATTTTCGAATATTTTGTTATAGATTTTACAGAAAATCTTACATATATGATTTGAAAATGTTATATATTTATTCTTTTGGTTGAAAATTCATTCTTTTAGTTAAAAAATGATTTCTTTGCTTGAAGATTAACTATTTTGTTGAAATTCGTTTTTTTAAATGAATTTTTATTAACTTCAAAATTTAACTATTCCATGTTTGGTTTAACGCTTATTTTCTTTAATTGAAAATTCAACTATTTGGTTGTAAATTTCTGTATTTTGTTGAAACTTTGTCTTTTGTGGCAGAATATTAATCTTCTTGGTGATTAATTCACCTTTTTGATTGAAAATTCATTTCTTTAGTTAAAAATTTAAGCATTATGTTGAAAGTTTCTTTAAAAATTCAATATTTGGTTGAAAATTCATGTATTTTGTTAAAAATTAACTTTTTTGGGTAGAAAATTAATCTTCTTGGTTGAAAATTCATCTGTTTGGTTGAAAATTTAACTATTTTGTTGAAAATTCGTTTTTTTTTTTGTTGAAAATGAATTTTCTAAACTGAAAATTTAATTATTCCACGTCTGGTTTAAGATTTATATTTACTTGAAAATTCAGCTGTTAGATTAAAAATTCATGTATTTTGTTAAAACTTATCTTTTTTTTTTAAATAATTTTTTAACTGAAATTGAACTACTCCCTTTTTTGTTGAAAATTTATCTCTTTTTTTTATAGAAATTTAATCTTCTTGGGGCAAAATCCATATATTTTGTTGAAAATTCGTTTTTTTTTTGGTTGAAAATGAATTTTTTTAATCGAAAATTTAACTATCCCACGTTTGTTTTACCTTTTTGGCTAAAAATTATTTTCTTTGGTCGAAAATTCAAATATTAGTTTAATATTTCTTTCAGAATTCAAAATTTGGTTAAAAATGCATGTATTTTTTAAAAAGTTGTATTTTTTGGCAGAAAAGTAATCTTTTTTGTTGACAATTAATCTTATTGTTTAAAAATTCATCGTTTTGGTTGAAAATTCAAATATTCCAGTTAAATATTTATCATTTTAGTTGAAAATTCATCTTTTTGGTTCAAAATTCAACAATTGCAGTTGAGAATTCATCAGTTTAATTGAAAATTCATCAGTAAGGTTGAAAATTAATTTTTTTAACTAAAAATGTAACTATTCCATTTTCCGTTGAAAATTGATGTTTTTTTAGTTCAACATTCAACTATTGGTTGAAAATTTGTCTTCTTCAATTGAAAATTCAACTGTTTCGTTAAAAATTCATGTATTTTGTTGAAATTTTGTTGTATTTTTTGGCAGAAAAGTAATCTTTTTTGTTGACACTTAATCTTATTGTTTAAAAATTCATCGTTTTGGCTGAAAATTCAAGTATTCCAGTTAAATATTTATCATTTTAGTTGAAAAATTCATCTTTTTAGTTGAAAATTTGTCTTCTTCAATTGAAAATTCCACTATTTCGTTAAAAATTCATGTATTTTGTTGAAAAATTGTGTTTTTTGGTAGAAAGGTAATCTTTTTTTTTTTAAATTAATCTTATTGCTTAAAAATTCATCGTTTTAGTTGAAAATTCACGTTTTTGGTTGAAAATTCAACTATTTCAGTGGAGAATTCATCAGTTTAATTGAAAATTCATCCGTAAGGTTAAAAATTAATTTTTTTAACTAAAAATGTAACTATTCCATTTTCCGTTGAAAATTTATGTTTTTTTAGTTCAACATTCAACTATTTGATTGAAAATTTGTCTTCTTCAATTGAAAATTCAACTATTCGTTAAAAATTCATGTATTTTGTTGAAAAATTGTATTTTTTGGTAGAAAAGTAATTTTTTTTTAAAATTAATCTTATTGCTTAAAAATTCATCGTTTTAGTTGAAAATTAACGTTTTTGGTTGAAAATTCAACTATTTCAGTGGAGAATTCATCAGTTTAATTGAAAATTCATCCGTAAGGTTAAAAATTAATTTTTTTAACTAAAAATGTAACTATTCCATTTTCCGTTGAAAATTGATGTTTTTTTAGTTCAACATTCAACTATTTGATTGAAAATTTGTCTTCTTCAATTGAAAATTCAACTTTTCGTTAAAAATTCATGTATTTTGTTGAAAAATTGTATTGTTTGGTAGAAAAGTAATTTTTTTTTTTAAATCTTATTGTTTAAAAATTCATCGTTTTGGTTTAAAATTCAAGTATTCCAGTTAAATATTTATCATTTTAGTTGAAAATTCATCTTTTTGGTTGAAAATTCAACTATTTCAGTTGAGAATTCATCAGTTTAATTGAAAATTCATCAGTAAGGTTGAAAATTAATTCTTTCAACTAAAAATGTAACTATTTCATTTTCCGTTGAAAATTGATGTTCAACATTCAACTATTTAGTTGACAATTTGTCTTCTTCAATTGAAAATTCAACTATTCGTTAAAAATTCATGTATTTTGTTGAAAAATTGTATTTTTTGGTAGAAAAGTAATTTTTTTTAAAATTAATCTTATTGTTTAAAAATTCATCTTTTTGGTTGAAAATTCAAATATTCCAGTTAAACATTTATCATTTTAGTTGAAAATTCATCTTTTTGCTTCAAAATTCAACTATTCCAGTTGAGAATTCATCAGTTTAATTGAAAATTCATCAGTAAGGTTGGAAATTAGTTTTTTTAAACTAATAATGTAACTATTCCATTTTCCGTTGAAAATTGATGTTTTTTTAGTTCAACATTCAACTATTTGATTGAAAATTTGTCTTCAATTAAAAATTCCACTATTTCATTAAAAATTCATGTATTTTTTTGAAAAATTGTATTTTTTGGCAGAAAAGTAATCTTTTTGGTTTAAAATTCAAGTATTCCAGTTAAATATTTATCATTTTAGTTGAAAATTCATCGTTTTGGTTGAAAATTCAAGTATTCCAGTTAAATATTTATCATTTTAGTTGAAAATTCGTCTTTTTGGTTTAAAATTCAATTATTCCAGTTGAGGATTCATCAGTATAATTGAAAATTCATCAGTAAGGTTGAAAATTCATCAGTAAGGTTGAAAATTAATTTTTCAAACAAAAAATGTAACTATTCCATTTTCCGTTGAAAATTTATGTTTTTTTTAGTTCAACGTTCAACTATTTGGTTGAAAATTTGTCTTCTTCAATTGAAAATTCAACTATTTCGTTAAAAATTCATGTATTTTGTTGAAAAATTGTATTTTTTGGTAGAAAAGTAATTTTTGTTTTTGAAAATTAGTCTTATTGTTTAAAAATTCATCGTTTTGGTTTGAAATTCAACTATTCCAGTTGACTATTCATAATTTTAGTTGAAAATTTCTCTTTTTTTTTTAAATTACTCTTTTTGGTTCAAAATTCAACTATTCCAGTTGAGGATTCATAATTTTTTTTGAAAATTCATTTATTTTGCGATTTTTTGCTCTGTTGTGTTAAAGGATGTTTAGAATGAACGTCATGAATTAAAATAAATTGTTGTGTTTTGTGTCTTATTTTAGGTCTTTATCAAATTAAATCGAAGAAAAAAATTTGACTCGAAAGGTTGGGAGGAGTGGAAAAAGTGTTCAAAATAGCGTCACGTATTTTTTGAACGGCCCCCCAATATATTTTTCTTAACAAAATTGATCACCTTTCCCAAGAATATCCAAAAACATCTTGAGGATGGCGATTATGGATCATAATCACTCTGGTAATCGTTGAATTTGTGGAAACAGGAGAAATTGTTATACAATCTGCATTAAAATAAACTGGGACTTCTGGTATGAAGAATTTATCTTTGTAAGGTGAAATTCGTTCGACTACTTTTCTTATCGGATTTTGAGAACTTGCCCCTTCTAGAATTAATTCGGTTTCTTTTTTTCCGAGCTTTATAGGAATTCTTATCTATAGAAATGAAAATTATTACTAAAATATTAAAAAACAATTTTAATTGGTCGAAATAATATAATTACACTGTATTCTTGAAACTGCCTGGGATGGTACTTAAAAATAATAGGATAATGAGATAATCCCTTCAATGAACCGGAAGGATTTGAACAAGAAAAAATTGGTCCACCGAATTGCTCGTTGATTTTATTTAAAGTTTCCATATCCAAATGATAAGAAATTTCAAGTTTAGTGGGATTGTATATCCAAATCATCTATAAAAATTGTTTATGAATATTATTTTATTAGGATGAATGCAGGTCAAGGAAATCTTGGAAAAGTCAAGGATTTTAAAAAAATTTCAAAAGTCAGGGAATTTCACTTTTTAAAATGAAAAGATCACTTTCGTCACCTTTCTTTCAATAAATTAACCAATTGGTTAACCACTATTAAATTCAGGTCTATACTCATTTCTGAATTTTAATTTTTCAATTCTTTTCAAATCATTTAGGGTATTTTAAGAGATTCAAAGATTTTTCAGATATTTCCAAGGATTTGAATGATTTTAAGGGATTTTTAAAGCTCTCATATTAAAATAAATTTTCCAGGATTTCAGGGAAAATATTTCATGTAATTTCACGGAATTTTATAATATTTTTAAAATTTACAATTGATTTAAATAATTCAAAGGCATCTCAAATTTTTTTAAATATTTTAGATTGTTTTTCAAAATTTCAAGGAGTTGATAACATTAAAAAAATTTCAAGGGATTTTAAAGATTGTATGGTACTTTTAAAGATTCCAAAGGATTTTATAAGATTCTCGACGATTTCAGTCATTTTAAGGGATTTTAAAAACTCTCAAAATATTTTAATAAATTTTTCAGCATTTCAGGAAATATCAGATTTCATGTAATTTCATAGGATTTCAAATATTTCAAGGTATTACCAAAGATTTTAAGGAATTTTAAAGATTTTGAAATATTTTAAAAGATTCCAAAGAATTTACAATTTATTTTTAATAGATTTCAATAATTTGAAAAGATTCCAAAGGATTTTAAAGTTTTAGGTTATTTTTAAAAATTTCAAGAAATTTTCAATTAATTTCAAAGAATTTAAAAGATTTTAAGGTATTTTTAAAAATTCCAAGGAATTTTAAGGCGCTATGAAAAGTTTCAAGAGATTCTAAGAGATTTCAAATGATTATAAATATATTAGAGTATTTTTAATAGATGTCAATAATTTGAAGTGATTCCAAAGGATTTTAATGATTTTAGATCATTTTTAAAAATTCCAAGGAATTTTTAATTAATTTCAAACAATTTTAAAGATTTTAGTTTTTTTTTAATTTTAAGGAATTTTTAAGAGATTTAAAAAATGTCAAGGCATTTCGAAAGATTTCAAAGGATTTTTTAAATATCTTAGGATAT
>CAKNYM010031699.1:0-18650 GCA_932195095.1 Andricus curvator
GCAGAATATGTGAATGGGAGGAGGAAACATGGGAGCATGTATGGGACAGGTGTAGGAGAGGAATGGAAGATAAAGGAAGCTGGAAAGAGAATGTGGTAAATATTGTAGGTGAGGATGGAATGGGTGAGGAGTGGATGATGGATTTGGAGGGGGCTAGATGGGCGAATGAGAAAGAATGAAAGAATGGATATGGAAAAATGACAAAATGAGAATGAGATAGAAGAGAAGTGCAAGTGAAGGACAAAGGAAACGGAAGTCGCATAGATTAGAAGCGTCAAGGTCTGTAAGTAGTTACATGTAGATATTATGTAATAGTATAAGTAGATTAAGATGCTCTCTCGCTTTCTCGCTTTCGATCGCTCGCTCACTCTTCCGACAGTAAATTGGCGCTAGATTAATATAGAAGTAAGGAGATAGATATAAGAGTTGATGTAAATTTTTGTAAATATTTGTAAATAGTAAGAATAAGATAATATAAAGTTTGTAGATGGTCTTGTAAGAACCGGAGGTCATGTAAACCCTTAGGGGACACATTATGAATAAAGAAGATTGACATAAAATGTAATTTTTTCTGAACATTTAAAATTTTAATGACGGAACTTAGAAATTTGATCGTGAACTTTGACAATTTTTTAACAACAAATTTTTTCAAACTTTCGTGTAAGGTTTGGTTTTAAGGTGTTTTAGCCCATTTTACAACGTTTAAGATTCACATAAAATGTAATTTTTTTTGAACATTTAAAATTTTAATGACGGAACTTAGAAATTGAAAATGGTTACTTTGACCTTTGCTTCCGATTACCGTCCCAGTCTTTTGCATTCCAGAAGACGGTGCTCATGTGGGACAGCACTTCCTCTTCGCTTGCATTGAATTTATCTCGAACGGAATTTTGCTGATAGCACGATGTTTGCGAACTCGCGGTTAGCTTCTTAATTTTGGCATTTATTTTATTAATGTGTTAGGAATATATTATACGGTCGAACACTCCCAGCACATTTGCAACACAACAGCACGAAGGAAAACAAAAATTAAGGTTATGTTTGTGGTTATATTACATCTAGCGCATATGGCTTGAGATGGCGCTGCGAAGCGGTTATATGACGTCACAGTACATAGCCCGGTACGGTACGAGTCAGGGCCACAGAATTCTTCCTATCGGGACCAGATAGCACACATCGGATCAGGCCCTAGTCGGTAATCGGTAATATATATGGCGACTTCTGCACGGGTGCTGGGTGCATAAATTCTGTTGTTACTTCTAATCAGTTACTCGTAATTGTTAATTCATAATGAAATTACATTAAATTTTTACATACTGAACTATAGTAATTTTTTTTTCGTTACGTAATTGGAATGCACTATTTTGCAAATTTCTGACAGTTGAAGTTAAAATCATGTGTTGTGAAACTGGACATTACAGGGACTTTTTAAAATAACAGAAGTTGAAATAAAACTTACAAAAAAGTAGAATATGTGTGAATAGAAAGCAACTAAAGTTAGAGATAAGATTATTTTGTTTATTCTTGATTAGCACTCGTTATTTTTGCATCATGAATTATGAAATTTGACATTTTCTTTAATTGTATTAACCTGACCTCGAAAAAATGTTCATTTTATAAAAAGTAGCACAACATTTGTTTGAAAATGTACAAAATAAATCAAGTGAGTTAAAACATGCAATAAAAATATATAATCAATTTAAAGATATAGCAACGCTATATATGCTTTTAGTAAATCTTATACGTAGCATATTTTTCCTAATTAATAAAAAATTTTGATCTCGCTTAATGGTTTTTTTTCCACATTTTTAAGTATTTTTTCACAGTTCAATTAAAAGGACACAAAAAAATTAATGTAATTACCAAAGGACAGTTTTTTCAAATAAGTTTGAATATTTTTTTAAATGCTAGCGGTTGAAAGTGTGAACAGTAAGCATAACCTATTGTTGTGTTTATCATTTAAAACGTGTTTTAAAGGTATAAAGAAGGGCCCAAAAAGGTGGTCAAAATGCCTGAAATTTCACTGAAACCAGGATTTGTAAAGTATGACAATGCTAATGTGCCAAGGGTCAACATGTGGATGGTGCCAAATTTCTTCTCATGGAGTGACTCATGTTACTCTCATAATCACTCACTCTAACCTCTGCCGACATAAATTTATGTCGCCAGAGGTTAGATGGGGAAAAATTATTCTCATGATTCCGAGGTGTGATTGACAAAGATCAGGATTAGAAATAATTAGAATATTCGGCTCAAAAGAAAGTTATTTACAAATATAGCAGCAACAATTTGGTACATACGATTTGTTTTAAGAATCACAGTTGAACCGTAATTGTCGAAAATAATTATACTGTCTTGCATTAAATAAGAAATATCGTTTTTTCTGAATTAGAGGTTATGTTCACGATGTGCGAAGTCTGTTGATCATTCTGTTTATTTAATAGTTTATTAATACATAGTAATTTAGTGTAACAATGATTGAATTATCATTATAAGTTGCACGTAAATCAGCGAATATCATATAAAATCTTTGTAATGTTAAGACTCAGTTTTTTCTTTGGTTATTATTAAATTATTAGTATGGTGAGAAATCAGGTCACTGGTTATTATTACATATTATTATTACTATTATTATCTAACATACTCATTGCTAGAACTTAGGAAGTAATCATGAGGATAAAAAGTTAATTAAGTACTTGAAACCATTTTCATTTTTTTAGAGGGTACTTGTCACTTTTTTTAAACATTTCAAACTTCCATCAGCTGTTTCGAAAATTTTCTAAAATGCAGATGGACTCATACTCGGCAAAAATTACATATAGTCTCATAGACGGGACGTCAAAATATAATATACTCATATTTAATGGAGGGGTTGAATTCATGCATGGATATTCGATAAACTTTTTATCATATATCCTACCCTTTTAGTGAATTATTTAAAAGTAAAAAAATCTTTTATTTGAGTGTGTATAATTAAGTCCCAGTGAAAATATTCTGTTCTCATTGATCAGCATGGCATCATGGAACCATAAAATCTTCTAGACGGACGGGAAGGCACCCTGATGAACATACACAGAAATATATTTAGTTACACCCCTAACCCTTTCTCTTACTGTCGCTTGTTTAATTGTTTGTCATAGATTTAATGTGGAGAAAATTCCTACAAAACAATAAATTGTAATAAAATGAGCATACAAAAAAGTATTGTTTTTTTGTTGCGTTTTTTCTCATGGACATTTTGTATTCGTTTTATTACATATTATTAATTTTGTACTTAAAGTAATTCAATCTAGAATATTCAACGTTTTGAATGCAATATACATTCATAAAAATACTATTATTTATATAGAATGACATTTTCCGTATTCATAGCTGGGTGAAAACTGCGAGATACTCTTTCCGAAACTTCGGGATGATTAGTGCAGATGATTGAGTCGACTATTTATACGGAAATTTCGTGATCAATAGCCCAGATCCTTGAATCAGCTATTAATCAAGACATTTCGTGATAAATAACCCAGATCGTTGATTTGGCTACTTTTACCCAAATTTCGCGATTAATAGAAACGGGCTGCTGTAAATTGAGAAGCTATGGATTTTAAACTTCAGACAATCGTGGTAAATAAATTTTAAAAATTATATTAATAGTGCTGCTATTAACATTGCTCACGCAAAGAAACAGTTTTTATAAAGCATCAATTTCGCACATCTCAAGGAGTTTTTTTTTGTGCCATCGTGCTTTCACATGGAATAGGTTTTCATAATTTAAACGAATCATCCTCTAAGACGGTCAACTTTTTCCGTGTTTCAATGAATATGAATATAAGAGAATGTTTTATATTTGTATACTAGAAATATTATACGCGCGCTGTAGCGCGAAGGAAACATTGCATTGCCAATTAATAATAAACAAATATAAAAAAAGATTACTATTATTCCAATTTGAAAATTGTACAGTTTAATCACCTCATAAAAATAACTCGAGAGACATGGTTTCATTTTTCAAGCAAATCTTTTATATTTTTTATAGATTATTGTAGAAAGGGTCTTGGAAAATCAGAAATCTACTTCAAAAATATTCAGTTTATAATGATTTCTCATTGTTTTGAATTTCTTGAAACTCTTTCTAATCCTTTTGAATTCTTAACTTCCTTGAAATCTTCCTAATTCCTCCGAATTCTCAGATACATCTGGAGTTATCTAAATTCTCTGAATTATCTGAATTTCTTGAATTCGCTGAATTTCCAGTATTTTGAGAACTTCATGAATTCCAAGGACTTTAAAAAATGCAAACAATTCAGGGGAACTTAAAGGAACTAAAGGAATTCAAGAAATTCTACGAATTCAGAGAATTCAAAGAATTCAGAAGGTTTGAAGGAATTCAGGGAATTTAGAGAATTACTGGAATTTTAGGAATTTATAATATTCAGGGAATTCAGAGAAATCCAAATATTCTAGGATATCAGAGAATTCAGAGAATACAAGAAATTCTGGGAATTCGGAGAAATCAAGGATTTCACAGATTTCAAGAAATTCAGAGATGTAAGTAATTTAGATAATTCAAGGATTTCAGGGCCCTTAGGGATTTCAAAGAATTTCAGAAATTCAGAATATTCCAGAAATTCAGGGAATTCAGAGGATTCAAGGATTTTAGAGAATTCAAGGTATTCAGAAATTTGCGGAAATTCGGGGAATCTTCCAAATTTTCATTTCTCTAAACATAAAACTATTAATTTTTAAAACAGAAAAAACATTTGTTTATTTTATTCATGAAAGCTATGCATTTTTTTGAAAGCTAGACATTTAAAAATGTTCCATTTTAAGGTGTAAAATTGATTAATGTTTAGAAATTGATTATTGTTTAATATGTTATTTGATATTAAATAATAATAATAATAAAATATTAATAATTAATAATATAGTTTGATATCAAAGACTTCGATTTCAGATTTACAATTATTTAACGTTTTATTTTCAAACGTTTATTCAGGCAATTGTGGACGTTTCCGGTTGAAATGAATTATTTAACTAATCATCGATTTTTATTATTTTTCAACTATAAAATATAATTATTTTCAAAGAATCCAATTTGAAAAGAGTTGAAAATTAAACCAAACCATTTTCAATGTTTCAATACATGTTTTCAATTTAAGACTTTTTAATTTTAAACGATAACAGATTGAAATAATTTTTATGTTGAAAGTTTCAAGCTGAAAGCTCATCAACATGATTAAAAAAAATTTAGTTTACTGTTTTGAAGGATTTAAAAAGCGGAAAGTCATAAAAATTTTATCATATTTGAAATCATTCTGACTTTTTTATATAGTAAACTAACAAGGTTAAAGACTCTACTCATGCTTGAAATTAAAAAATTGTAATTGTAATAGATTTAAGCAATTGCATTATTTTTACGGAAACTTATATCAGATGTCAAAAAGGTTACAGGCTTCTTCTTTATTCTAAGATTTTTGAGCAATGAAAAAATAAGAAATGTATCCTCTGAAAAAAAAAATTAAAGAAACATAGTAAGTAAAACTTCATATATATTTATTTTGAAAACGTCAGTTTCCAATTATTAACTTCATTTTTTATACAATTTCAAAAGTTTAAAATTATCCCAAAAAATTGTGTATATCATAAATTGAACATAATTTCCTTTTATACTTGTATGTTTTCAAAGAAGGAAGATAGTTTATTTTTAATTTTGTACGTTTTAATTTCAAAAAGATTAAATATTAAGGCATCCAATGTGAAGCTTCAATTAAAACACATTCAATATTTAAGCATTGATTCAAAATGTTTTAATTTTTTTAGCACATTATTAAATTAAAATTATTAGCGAAAAAGAATTATTGACGCAGTAAATTTGTAACCTTTTAATAATTTAATGAGTAAAATGAGTTTCGAGTCAATCTAAAGAATTAATTGAATATCTAAATTTTTATAATTATTTTGAAATTTTAAACACTTATTTTTACAATCTACTTATAAAATTCAAATTTTTACCTACAAAAAATTACCGGAGCAGGCAACTTAGAAATCTTCCATAATTTTATGAGTGATATGATTGTTGTGTCTGCTAACCAACTTCATGCTGCAAACAGAATGTCTTAACTGCGAATAGAAACAACTTCATGATGCGAACCCTTGTCGATTACTATTAGTAATTACATTCGAAAGATAATAATTTTAACCTTTTGATTATTTGCCAATATACGTAGTAAATTCTATTATATAGCTCATACATACGTTACCATGCTAGTAAATATATGACCAGTTCAGTTTTTTCCTGTAGTTTGTAATTTTGGAAGAGTTTTGGGATGTCACCTGGGCTCAGCTGAAGTATTTTTCATAATTTTCTTCGAATAAAAGGAGGAAGTCTTTAGAGTATTTTTTCACAAAGTTCTTACGCATTTTAGCACCACAACATGAAGATGAATGAACGATGAACTTTTCTATTAGTGATTTAGTATTTTGATCGCGTTACTTTTTTCACAGTGAGGCAATGTTTCAGCAAGCATTTTATGCATTTCTTCTATAAAGTTTGAAAAGTGCAGATAGTCATATGAAGGACAGGTAGAGGAGAATAATATAAAAAATAATTGTCCTCAGTCATGGAATAAAGCATTTGATAAAATGATATAATTTCTCAAATATTATATCTTGTGTTTTTTAAATCCTAATTCAGGAAATAAAAGTATGATAGTAAGATATGAATGATAAGAATACATATACGTTGAAATTAATTCATATCTTATGTCACTACACGTACAGTAAATCTGAGGGTTATTATTTATCTGAAGTTGGATACAAGCGTTGCAAAGAATTGACAACTACAGTTATCCGACAATGGATAATTTTTATCCGCGTCGTGATGAGAATTATCTGCTGTCGGATAATTGTAGTTTCCAATTATTGGCAGTGTTTTTATCCAACTTCAGACAAATAATATCTCAATTTGTGGAAAATTCTTTTGCCAAAATGCTACCTGTGTCTATTTTCCAAGTAATAATATAATTTCCAAGCTTTCTCCTTCAATTGAGCTATTCTTTTGCTTCTGGTTTTATTTTCCAGAGACAATTTCATTTGATGTTTACCATTAAGGGCGTGAGCAGAAACTAAAAAGTGATCTCTATTCTGAACGAAATCGTCGCGCCGAAGGTCGACACTTAACTGAATTCAACCAGTGCAGCTATGCGGACGTTCCTTTGAATTTTCCGCTTATAGATGAAACAGGCATGCGCATTGGCAACTGATAGATGCGCATATACAAGAAATCATACTAAGTATCCTGTAGGGAGAGTAATTAAGACCTGTTTGCCGCTTCAATGATCGCCGCTGTACCGGAACCTTCATATTTTCATGGGGTGCAAAAAGTTCGAGCTGAGCAATTTTGTATTACATTGTTTGTTCATAAAATTGTTTAAGTATATAAGCATATGTCTGAAACCTCTCACTTTTTAATAATAAAATAAGTGATAACATTTTTGTAGGTAGAACATTGGAAATTTGACGATATTATGTAAAGGTTCTTATTAATGATATTCTGTAATTGGACAGATGAAAGCTGCTGTCTTCAAATAATATATTAATGATTCAAAATATTGAATTACGTGAAAGAAAACCATCTTAGGATCTCATTTTAATTTGAAGACATTTGACTGTCGGTGAACAATAATTGGAAAAGAAAAATACAATTCTGAAATGAAATTAATTGTTGCTTAATTACTGACGACAAATGATTTGCCAGTCATTCGTCGCGTTCAGCGGTAATTTTTGTTTTCATTTTGTCTTTGTATTACCCTCAGTAGAGTCAATTGATTTGTAAAAGGAATCATAGTTGAAAAAAAGCGTTCTGACTAGAAACTATTTAGCAATAATTTTACGCAAAAGAATAATGTTTACATAATTAAAATTGTCGAAATTTTGAATTTATTTCTGAAATTTGTTTATCACTTACACTACCGGCGGAAATGGTCGGCATGACCAGCGCGAGTACTATTGAAAATCGCTGCTGTTGTTTGAAACGTGATAAAAACTTAGGAAATTCCGCGTCGAATGACTCTTTAAAGATATATTTTTGACCTTTTGGAGAGAATATACCACGTGAGAAGTTTTTTTTCAAATTTCAGAATTTCTCGAATTCTGTGCCTTGACTTCAACTCGTGGCATCACTGAGGAAAGTTGTAGCAAAACGCTGAAATATACATCGCACAGTCTTTGAAGTCGTATCTTTAATTTTAACTACTAAAACTTAAAAAATCTTTCGGGTTTCCGAGATATGACTAAAAATGTCCAAGCGTATCGCTGTCTCATTTCTGTTGCAACTCAAAAGAACTGTATTGAATGAAAAAAGAAATGAAATTTGTAAATTCTGAAAACCCTTCCTTCTAAGACAGGGTATGTATTAGATAATAAACATGTCAATAATTCTACAGTGTTTCTTGTAAAAAAAAATTGGTGGCCCTAAAAAGGGCCGATATGCTTCAAAATAGACAAATTGGATCGTAAATTGAGTGTAACATCTCCAACTACTTTATTCTTCCGAGTTGACGGAAAAGTCACTAATTTTCATTTGCTTGGTACCTGCTACAGAGAAGAGATGTTTCTCGATGACACTTTGCACCTTAAACAAACTATCCATTAGCTGAGGCTGGTGACTGGAAGAATACCTCAGCAGTTGCGCTGAATATTGTAGAGCTTCTTTATGAGTTGGCACTGGCGTACTGTCGTCGTTCACTGTTTCATCGTTGTCGCTATCATAACACTCGGCATCAGAGTGTTCTTTTTGCTGCAAAACTCAGCGTCGGCGTTTATATTGTCATCAACTGAGAGCACGTCATTTTGAATTTCAGGTGGAAAAGTATTTGTCACATCAGCTAAGCCTACATCTTCGTCTTCATCGATTCCCTCTGTTCTTTCTTTGAAACTTGAGCGTTGAAAGCATTTGCTTATTGTTTCTGGTGAAATTTCCTGCCAGGCACTATTTACCCAACAAACTGCATGTGAAACTGAAATTGATTTGAGAAACTGAAATCATGTATCGTAGTCTTCAGTAACGGTGATAAGATGTTATAGCATTTGTTGATGATAATAAGATTTAACAGCTCGTATTATCCCTTGATCCAGCGCTTGAACTTCCGATGGTAGATTAGTGGAAGGAATTTCACTGTTACATGGTAATATTTTTGCACAATTGTGACTAGTGGCATTATCAACAAGTAGTCGATAAAATAATGCGAATTCATCAGCGTTGTATTGACCTTCAGGAGCGTATTCCTTCAATAAATTCGGCAATTTTGACCTCTATTCTGCAGCTACTACTAAATCCGCTGATAATGATTCGCCACAGAGAATCCAAAAATTAATGTTGTGTCGTATTTGGAAAGATTCCAACCAACCGTTGCTGGCTTGAAATTTTCCTACACCAAGCTTTTCTGCTATTTCTTTAGCTTTTGACTGGAGCACTGGTCCACTGACTCAAATATCGATATAACGACATTCACAGAAAAACTAAAAAACCATGTTGTTGAGCTCTTCATTTTCCGTTTTACGTCATTTTCGTTTTCTTTCACTGCAACAGTTTTCATTCCAGGCTCTTATAGAATCTCGATCCTGTTTTTACCGATGTTCGCAACAGTTGACTTCGCTACAGAAAAAGCTTCAGCGATTTTTTGCTGATTATCACCTTTATCGAGTAAGTCCAAAACTTTTTTCTTAATTTCAAAAGTCAACTTAATAATCTTCTTTCGTTTTGTACCCATTATGCAGTCGTTGATGTTTCGTTTTAAAGAATGTTCCTATCGTCCTTAGAAGAACGGTATGTATCGAAACGAGTATATGCTAGAATGAAATTTTCTGCGTCCAGTCGGTGACCAGAGATCAAATGAATTGAATCTTCGCAGTTCACTATTTTATGTTATCCCACATTGATTTATCATTGGCCGGCCATGAAGGAGAGGGGGATGACGTACTGGTACTGCTCGTTGATGTTAAATTAAGGCTCCTGCTGGCTAAGTAGCCTACTAGCTTACTGAGTCGAAGTGGAATAAGGTAACAGAGACTACTGGAGAGGTTGTAGTCATTTGATCTCCAATCTTCAAACGATATCCGTCTGCAAATTGTAATTTACCGCTCTGCGTGAATTTTAGTGACCAACTTCGGCAGGCTGGAATATGTGAAAATCGTGCAAAAATGCGGCCAAGATGCAAGATAGAAAGGTGGCCAGTTTATCGGAGAAGGTTCCTATTAAATTAAATGCAAGTTTTCCTGTTCCGTAAAACCAGTTCAACTTAGATAGGTGGCCAGGTTACAAAGGTGGCCAACTTCACAGGTTTTACTGTATATATATATATATATATATATATATATATATATATATATACACAAAAAGTTGTGCCAAGCTTAGTTTGGGCACAAAAGAGCTTCAAATCTGAGCCCAATCAACCAATGAGTCCCGTTTAATAATTCCCCGTCGAGTTGTCGCTCTTCTATTGCTTACTACAAAACGCAAAGTTCAAACCTCAAAAACTTTTTCAAATTTTGAATCCTTCTCTCTAACGTTTATAAACAAGGTCAAACTATCGAAAAAATCTATTTCTCAGAATTTCTGTTACATAACTTGTAACAAAAGTAAAAAAACCTAAAAATTCGCGAAACCCAGCAAACTACATTTCTTGAAAATTTGTAAGCAAGCCTAACCTAAGATAACAACACCTTTTCCAAGAAAATAATTACTTTTTTCAGTTCCTCTAAGAATTTATGTTACCTAACTTTCAACAAATCTAACAAAACATCTCAACACATGCGAACCCAGAAAAGGTTCTTTCTTGAAAATTTGTTACTGAAGTTTTAATAACAAAACTTGTTTTCTAACCACAGAAGTCACCCTCTTAGATTCCTCTCAGAATTTCTGTTGCACAACTTGTAACAAAATTAACAAAAAAAACTGGACAATCACGCAACCTAGCAAAATTTCTTTCCGGAAAATGCATTACTAGCAGTTACATAACAAAACATAATGTACATCCACAAAAGTGACCCGTTTCGATTCCTGTCAGAATTTCTGTTACATAACTTGTAACAAAAATAAACAAAGACTGAACATTTTCGAATCTCAGCAAAATACTTTCTTGAACATTTTTAAGAAAGCTCAACATAAAATATCACCTTTAACAACAACAAAAGTTATTCTTTTCGGTTCCTTTCAGAATTTCTGTTACATAACTTTTAACAAAAGTATCGAAAAAACTTAATATTCGAGAAATCCAATGAAATTTCTTTATTGAAAATTTGTTACCAAGGCTTAAAAAACAAAACACGTTTCCTAACAATAAAAGTCAGCCTGCTTGATTCCTCGCCGAAGTTCGGTTACATCTCTTGTAAGAAAACTAAGAAAAAATTTCAACATTTGATATAAGCATAAGATAAAACCTGTACCAAACACAAAAGTTATTCTTATCGATTTCTCACAGAGTTTCTGTTACAACCTAGGAAACTTTCTTTCTGCCAAATTTTTTACCAAGATATAAATAACAAATAAATTGACAAGCGAGCCTAACATAAGATAACACCTTTACTGACCAAAAAAAGTTCTTCCATTCGATTCCTTTTACAATTAGCAAGCGGAATTAGTGCATTTTTTCCTGGGAGTATAAGGAACTCTGAATACCTTAGTCAATTCAGTGATATTTAGCCATTTTTTAAAAATAGATCCAAGTTTTTTGATAAATGGGAGCTCTCTTCAAAGTATTCCTTGAACGAAAAACTACCCAAAAATGCATAAAACATAAATTTCAATCATGCGACCACATGTAGTACATTATTTTGTGAAAAAAATTGTAGATAATTTCTTACTTCAGTGACATTTATTGATCTTAAAAAATAGGCAAGAGGTTCTTGTCAGATTGAAACTTTGTCTATTGCGTCCTTTGATGGAAAAACGACGTGCAAAATTTTTGAAACAAAAATTCTAATCTATGTTCGAATAGTTAGAAACACTTATCCCTTTTCGTCAACAAATTAGCTTTGCGTCAAAGGAAGATCTTTTCTTTGGATTTCATCTAGTTTTGAAAATGACCGTGAGGTAAGAAAGGTTTACATTTTCCAATACTGTTAGGGGTCTGAATTTTGGTTTCGAAAACTTCGTTTATTCAAAACATTGATATGTTAGGGCGCAGTCCCATAGAGGACACGGAGGTAGATTAGCAGTATAGTGGAATAGTTTTGTCCAATTAGGTTATTGCACAAACTCTAACAATCACATAATTTGTCAAAACTATTCCAATATTTTACTAATCTACCTCCATATGACTGTGCCCTTAAATAAATTTTTATTTACACTTCATGATTTTCAAAAAATAATGCACTATTTCTGGTGGCATCATTGAAATTTATGTTTCAAAAGCTTCTTGAGTAGATTTTCTATCAAGGAACGCAACCGAAAAGGTTTCACTTTGACGAGAACGTCCTACCTATTTTTTTTTGTTTGAATGAATAAATGTCACCGAAGTTAGAAATTATTTACATTTCATGATTTAAAAAAAAAATGCTCTACTTTCAGTGGCATGATTGGCATGTATGCTTCAGAAGTTTTTTTGGTAGTTTTTCTATCAAGGACCGAAACAGACAAGATTTTACTTTCAGGAGAACCCCTTATCTACTTTTTTTAAATCAATAAATGTCCCAGCAGTAAGAAATCATTTAGACTTTTATTGATTTGAAAAAAATGCACTACTTGTAGTAGCATCATTGCAATTTATGTTTCTATTTTTGTAAAATCAATAAATATCACAACCGTTAGAAATTATTTACAGTTTTCATGAATAAAAAAAATAATGCACGACTTATGGTGACATGATTGGAATTTATGTTTCAAAATTTTCTTTGGCTAGTTTTTCCATCGGCGAATGCAACAGTGCAGCTTTTGCTTTGACGAGAACCTCTCACCTATTTTAAGAACAGCAATAAATGTTGCAGAAGTTAGAATGCATTGTCATTTTTCATTAATGCAACTGACAGGGTTTCACTTTGACGAAAAACTCTAAGATATTTTTGATAGAAGGCCAAAGGTTAACAAAGAATTTATGTTTTTAAACTATTTTGGGTAGTTTTTCAAGCAAAGCATCGAACAGATGAGACTAAACCTTGCTGTCAAACTGTCATACATTTTTTTCAAATAAATAAACGTCACAGAAGTTAGATATTATTTTAACTTCTCATGATATTCAAGAAATAATGCACTACTTGCAGTGGCATGCTTGGAATTCCAAAGTTTTGGGGTTGTTTTTCAAGGAAAGCATCGAACAGACAAGGTTTCACTTTGATGACAAACTCTAATACATTTTTACAAAATGGCCGAATTTCAGCAAAGTTACCAATTTTTGAAACTTCTCCTCACTTTCAGAAAATACTGCATCACTTCCGGTCGCATGATTTAAACATATATGTTTCAAAAGCTTTCTGGGTAGTTTTTCTATCGAGGAACGCAGAAGATAAGGTTTCACTTTGACGAGAACCTCTTATAAATTTTTAAAACTTAATAAATATCACAGAAAGTTTGATAATATTTACACTTTTCATGATTTTCACAAAATGATGCACTACTGGCGTTGGCATGATATAAGTTTATGTTTCAAACATTTTTTGGATAGTTTTTCGGTTAGATAAAACTTTGGAGAGTGTTTTTATTTGACGAGAAACATTAATGTATTTTTAAGAAATAGCAAAGTGTCACAGAATTGACTAAAGCATTCAAACGTCCCTATATTTTAAGGAAATTATCCACTAATTATTACGGTTGTACGATTAAGGTTCCTGTTTCCAAAGCTTTTTCAGTAGCTTTCGACCTTGGTTAAGATGTTAACTTTGTTTTACTTTTCCCTAATTCTATAAAAGGGATGGATTATTTTCGTTTGGATTACTAACTAATAACGTATTTTTTCCCATGCTTGTTTGAAAAACTTTTCGCTAGAGATTCGTATTGTAGGTATTGAAATTTGCTCGCTATGTTTAAAATAGTGAGATTTCACTGCTGAAGTAGACAAGTAGATACAAATGGGTCTTAACCCGTAAAGTCCACACTTCATGTGCGCATACATAAAGTCCACACTGGTGCGAATTGGGATTTCGCATTTTTGGTCGTTGATAATTCTCTTAAAATGCAAGCAAATTCAAATTTAAAGTGGTGTTTTAAATGTAAAATTTTACCAAAATTTTATGGTGATAATGAAAATTTAATATTAATTAAAGCTGTTTTCAAAAACAAGAATTTTCAAAGGTACAATTTCGAAAAAGTCACTTTTTCTATAAAAGGTTTATTAGGCTTCCTCAGCGGGGCTGCCTCCCTGTATGACGCGCGTCTCGACGTCCCCGGAAGATGGTCAGTCCAGGACTTCGCTCCTTTTGGGGGCGCAGAGGTAGCACTCAAGAGTGTTTACGCACTCCGCCGACCTGTGTCCCTCCTTACCGCACCTCCAGCATCCTCTCGTGCGATCAGGACCCTCACAAACCGCTGCCATGTGGCCAAAGCCTAGACAGCGGTAACATCGAGTAACCTGCATCTTCTTGCGTACGCGACAGGACACCCATCCCACTGTTAGGTGCCCTGCGCGTACCAATTTCATCGCCATTTCCTCAGACAGTTCCACGAAAGCCTTCAGAGTTTCTCTGAAGGCCTTTTCCGTGAGTCTGGCCCTAACATCTCCTGCGTGCTGCATATACCTATTAATTAAAAGTTGCTTGATTTTAAACGATTTCAGTTTGAGGTAATTTAATGTTGAAAGTTACAAGGTGAAAGCTGATTAAGTAAGATATAAAATTGTTCAATTTACAGTTTCGGAATATTTAGGAATGGGAAAATCATAAAATTTTTGTAACATTTGAAATAATTCTGACCTTCTGATATAATAAACTAAAAAGGTTAAAAACTCCACTCATGCTTAAAATTAAAAAATTGTCATCTTAATGGATTTGCGCAATTTCATTATTTTCACTTAAACCACTGAAACTAAAAACAGAAATCAAAAAGGTTAAAGGCTGCTTCTTTATTGCAAAAATATTAGTTACCAATCATTAATTTAACTTTGTTGTACAATTTTGAACATTTAAAATTGCTCCAAAAGAATTTGATAGATTATCGATTGAATACGATTTCATTGTACACTGATGTGTATCTAAACTTTAATTAATGAAAAGAACCAACTTGAAAAACAGGAATAAAAAGCAAAAGCATCTCGGAAAACAAACTTCATGTTGCGAACAGAATGTGTTAGATGCAAACAGAATATATTTTGCGAACACTAGTCGATTATTATGTATAATTACATTATTCTATTTAATAAAATGAATAAGGACCATTTGAGACGTTCTTGCACATTCCTGTTTTCTACCATAGAGTTAGTGGCGTAGTCGACTTTTTTTTTACTTTAATTTTATTTCTTGCGAAAATAACAGAATGGACAGTTTGAAATTAAAAAAGGCGCTAAATTCATATTATAAAAGAATGAAACTTCATTGAAATCGTACTTTTCGCATCAAAGAGTTTATAATTTACAACCATAATTTACATTTACGGTGGAGTGAATTTAAAAAAAAATTGTGTATGTTTTAAGTGTAAATGAATAAAATTATCTGAAATGCTCTATAAATGCTTATACAAAAAAGCATTTGAGTTGGAAACACTATTGATTCCTACAGTATCACCCCCACTGTGCTGCCCCTGGGATCTTCGCGAGTAACTAAAATTTCAACAGGAGGAATCAGTGATTGGTGAAGTAGATTTTTACCAGAGATAAGGTGGAGTTGGAGATTGCCGATCTAATGGAATAAAATAAGAGATGAGAACAAACTGTGTAGAGACATACTGTACTAAGCATTCTGTCGTTCTGTAGTGCTCACTATGGAATTTAAGAGATCTGCCTTGCCAAGCGTTATGCATGCCGTACCATAGGACCGTAGGGATCTACCTTAACAATCACTTTGTAATTATTCGCTTCATGAGTGCAAACGAGTGAGTGTAACGGTGCCGCTTTACTAATTAGTTGTTGCTTGAACCATCAGAGGCAGCACTTCCTTGAGCACTGCAATACGGGATAAATTCAAATGAGAATAATCAGTTTTATACTCGTTAAGGGTAAATGGTAGTCTATGACGTAATCAAAATTTGACCTTGTAATGTTAATTTTGTCCGCCTTCTTATTCTCAAACTAAATACGTTAGGGTATCGAAATTTTGGGAGAAGGAAGAAAATATATGAGCCGACGTCGGTTGGGTCCCTTGGAGTATTTATTTTGTGAGGAAAAGCTATAATTATGCGTTTTCCGTAACTCCCTTGTAGCAGACGAAGCGACGGAAAACTTTGGAGTTGGAAAAAGCCCGTAGCGCCGCCCACCTTCCTTTTTCGAAAAAGTCGCAACTTGGTAGAAAGTTCGACCAGAAGGTCGGCCAGCTCTGAATACTCAGTCGGTAACAAAGCTTCATTGAAAAATTATTCACTAAAAGAATTTGTATGTTTCAACGAAACCTACAAATAATTTCAAACTCCAATAACATGCCTGCAATGTATCCAACAAAAATTCATTCTAAATTCCAAGAGTTTCTGCTGAAATTGAGAAATATGCAATTCGTTTCAGAGGAAGAACATTATTTTTCAACCATTTAGAAAATGCGTGGAAAGTGTCGCCATCTATTCCACTTCATTTTTGTATTTACGAATCGAGATTATCATTTTATTTTATAATGTGTTTGCACAAGTATTTTCTAGCCATTATAATTTAAAAAATCAAAGCTCAAAATATTTATTTAATGATTCATAAACATCCTTGAAAACTTATCAATTTTTGAATTATAATCTTCGCAACAAGTGAAATTCATAATTATTGCAAAATATAGAAACCTTTCATTCAACTAGTTATATTTTGAAAAATTGACGTGGCCTGCTGGCAAAATGAAAATTGTTACATCTTCAAATTTTTGTGACATTAAATTCAGAGATTAACTGAAATACAGATCTGAATTCGATATATGACAGTATCTGAATTTCATAATTTAATCATATTTTTTCTTAAATTCTGATTAACTTTACTTGAATCTAAATAAAATTTATGGTTAACAAATGATAAATATTCCTTTTAACTTTGCGTATAGTTGGAAAAAGTATCTTTCAATTGGGATAAGCTTATTATATTATTTAATTCTAACATTTCAGAAGTATGATTATATAATTATTAACAAATCAAAAACGGTCTATTTCGTCATTACGCCATACAATGTCCAACGTTTAAACTATTTGAAAATCATTTGATTTAATGCCAATAACAATTATGCTATTTTTTAAAACAGGTATTGAAGGGTTACAGTACAGAACTAGACAACCAACAAAATCGGAATTTTTCATGAGAGCGAAATAACATTCTGTAAAATGTGAATCACCACTGAAAGATAAAATAATAGTGTTTACTCCTGAGCTGAAGTGCTTCTGAATTCAGACCAAAAATGTATGATTGAAAAAAATTATCCAGTTCCAAGAAATAGAATGTGGAACTTTAGAATCTCGAAGTGACAGGAACCTAACATTGGAACATGCTCGGTTATTCAATTCAAACAAAAAATAAAAAACTTACTCTGGAGATAGTGAGAGGCTAAATTTGGGAGAAAATGAGTTTGATCAAAGTTAACCAATTTCGAGTAAATCGTTCAAGAATTTGGAGGTTTAAATTTCATTGGTTTTGAAAATCGTCTTTGGATAGCGACTAAAAGTCTATTTTTCAAATTAAAAAAATAATAAAAATTTGCTCCTGAGATACGGGAAGACTGAAGAAGAATAAATAAGTTTTCATGCAAAAAAATGATTCTATTCTGGAAAAATGAAGATTTAATACTTTAGGTTGGAATTTTATTGGTACCTTGGTGCTGAAAAAAGTGGCAAATAGTTTCATTTAAGGGCCTTTTCCTTGAAAAAAAGTATTTTATTATTTTACTGCATTTAAAAACTTGTTGGAAGAGGAATATGATCAGAAAAAGGGGTTTAAAAGGGTCAGAGTTAGGCATTTAAAAAATAGAAGAAAGCAGAGAGTCAGTTATCTGGTTTGTGGTTTTGTATTACAAATATTTTTATTACTATACTAGAAATGAGATTTCGAAAAAATCCTTTCAACACAAAATGTACTTGGTTTTTTAAGACCTTTTTTATGTAAAAATCCCATTTCTGGCAAAAATGTTGTTAACCTGGTTCTGTACTGCAACCCTTCAATTATAAATGTTATTACTTATTCCCTAGTATTTATTAACTAAAGAAATTAACAAAATGTGAATCTTAATATTGTATTTTATTTCACAAGAAAATGATAGATTTTAGAAATAATTTTGAACAAATTAAATTAAAGTACTCCTCGAAATGCTGGAAAGTACTGAAAAGGCTCATCAGAATTATATCTAATTTTTTTTTCTTTCGAAATTTTGGATCATTTACCACCATTCTGTTATTTACAAATTTGAATAATCTCAATGTTAATAGGTTCGAATTTCAAATCTAAATTATAGTTTCTCTAAAATTGTCTTTATTTTATGTTTTATTTACAATTGAGGGGAAAATGAAGGCGGTCGTTCTCGGGTCGCTTTATGTTCTCAGGATGCACGAGACTTCGGCAGAT
>CAKNYM010031700.1:1358-13755 GCA_932195095.1 Andricus curvator
CTTAGATATTTGAAATTGTTTCTTCTGTATTTCGATTAGTTGAAAACTATGAAAGGTTCAAAACATTTTTTATTGCCAGCTAAAATAAGAGTATAGTGTAAAAAAACAGAAATGTAAAAAAAATATTATTCACGAAACTAACCACATTATGAAGACAATACTTGTTTAAAATACTCACTTTGCTAACATGGAGAAATGAGCTATATAACAATCAGTTCGAAATTATTTATACTTCATTGGATAAAGTTTTTTTCCTGATAACATTTTAATTATTTAAAAAATAACCAAATAGCGAAAATATAAGGTTATTCTTTTTGTTTTGACAGTCGACGGCAGGCGATTATACATGCACCAGTAAAGCAACTTAGGCATGGCTCAACAAAAACCATATAGAGTGGTAACGAATTTTAAAAACTTAAAAGTTACTAGGGGTAAGGCATATATGAATCTCAGTGTACACATTCTCATCGTGACACTCGCACTACGCGCTCGATTTCTAATACTTTCTCAATCATAAATAATGAGAATGGAATAAATTATTAAAAAATTGTATCTCTTTTTTGGGTGAACAACTTTTGGCTATCAATGTTTTTTTGTACCTTTTGTCGTTTTTCTACAAATTTTGCATTTTTATTTTTGATGTTATTTTTACAATAAAAAACAATACTACGCGTCCTATGAAAAAGTGATTAATAACAAATTTGTAGACTTTTTTCAGGAGAAAATTTTTTGTCTTCTCATCTTTTTTCGTTTCTTGCATAGTTTGACCACAAAATGGAATTTTTTATTTTTCATTATTTTTTGTGCGATAAAAATTTGGATTTTCGATTTTGTAAGAAAATTTGAAAACTTGTTGTTATTATAGTCTAGTAGGGCTGTCAAAAAGCAAAGTCTTTCTTCTCTTGACTTTTTTTTAATATCGTGCGTTGATTGGCTTAAAATTTTCATTTTCGATTGATTTTTTTAATTTTGTAAATGCTATAACTTTGATACCTTTTTTTTTATCGAAAAAAGTCACTGGGATACATTTTTCGGCTTTTTAAGTACTACGAATATCCGTACATAAAATTTTTAAATTAAAAAAAAATCTGCCCGCTTTGCGGGCACATTGTCATCGCGCGCTTCGCGCGCGGCTCGCAAGTTGGAGCGCGCCTAGGGCGGGCGACTGTTGGATCTCGCGCTTCGCGCTCGATTATGTATTCACCTCGCGCTACGCGCTCGGGCGTATCTACATCGCGCTTTACGCTCGGTTCCTCTAGATTTTTCAACTTCGTGTTCGACTTCGATGAAAAGAAAAAGTGAGTTTGCAAATATTATAAAATTATCAACACCTCTACATATTAAGTGATTGTTAAATTTTGATTTTATTTTAGACTGAAAAGGAACTTTATTTACTCAAGGTTCTATCGACCTTAAGGGACACATTCTCATCCAGACTCTCGCGCCTCGCGCTCGATATATGATTTGAAAATCATTTGAACCTTGCGTTCCACGCTCGGTTCTGTGCACCGTATGATAGAAACAAAAAAGTTTGAACGCACTTACGGCGTGCGATTTGGTAAATACACTGAGCGCGCACTTTGTGCTTCGTGTTATATGTTCTTAATATACAAATTACTAAATTTGTATTTGATTTCAACTGAAAAATAATGATATAATTTAGGCGACAAATTTTATTAGTTAAAATTTTATTTTAGCTTGTGCCGTTTTTCAAAAACGTTAATTTTTTCATTTTGAATATATTATTACAACAAAAATGGATTACAACTTTGTAAATCTTTTTTGAATGCACAATTTTTGTTCATTTATCTGTTTTCGTACCTTGCATTGTTTTTTCAAAAATTTGTTTTTTTTACTGTCAATGTTATTTTCACGAATAAAACAAAAACTACGCATCCTATCGAAACATGATTCATAACAAATTTGTATCTCTTCCTTGGATGAACAAATTTTGTTCCTGTCATTTTTTTCGTAGCTCGTGTTATTCGTCTAAAAATTTGATTTTTCTATTTTCAATGCTGTTTTTTACGAATAAAACAAAAACTACGCGTCATATCAAAAAATGAATAATAATAAATTTGTAGATCTTTTTTAGGTGCACAATTTTGGTGGAATTATCTTTTCTCGTATCTTGCATATTTTCACAGCAAAATGGAATTTTTTATTTTTACATTCTCATTCTAATGAGAAGGCATTGGTTTGATGTAAAATTTGACATAGTCGGTTTTCATCAAATCTCCACGTTTTGAGACCCCCTGAGCTAGAAAAAACGATTTTTACGAAGGTGTCTGTCTGTCTGTCTGTAGTCTGTCTGTCTGTCTGTCTGTAGCCACGATAACTTTCAAGAAAATGATCAGATTTTATTGAGCTTTGGCACACTTTTTTATGGCCGAAAAATAGAGAACGAGTTCGTTAACCAGCTATTTCGGATGAAAATCCAAAAAGTGAGCACATTTTGAAAATTTTTGAGACCACTTTTTTGGAAGATTTGAAAATTCTATGTACGGTTATTAGTAGTACGCAAAATGACGAACAAAATATTCTTATGACTTTTCGTGATAAAAAAAAAAATTACTGGAGTTATAGCATTTTCAAAATTCTAAAAAACAAACGAAAATGAACATTTTAAGCCGAAAAACGCACGATATGAAAAAAAGTCGGGAGGAGAAAAACGAAACATCGAAACATGAGTCACAATAAATTTGTACCTCTTCCTTGGATGAACAAATTTTGTTTCAGTCATTTTTTCGTAGCTGGTAATATTCGTCGGAAAATTTGATTTTTCTATTTTCAATGCTGTTTTTTACGAATAAAACAAAAACTACGCGTCATATCAAAAAGTGAATGATAAGAAATTTGTAGATCTTTTTTAGGTGCACAATTTTGGTGAGATGATCTTTTCTGGTATCTTGCATAGTTTGACAGCAAAATGGCTTTTTTGATTTTTCATTAATTTTTTGTGCGATCAAAATTTGAATTTTTTATTTTTCAAGAAATTCAAAAAGCTATTATGAAAATATTATAGGGTGTTCAAGAAGCAACGTTTTTCTCCTCTTTACTTTTTTTCATATCATGCGTTTTTTGGCTTAAAATGTTTATTTTCGTTTGTTTTTTGGAATTTTGAAAATGCTATAACTCCAGTAATTTTTTTTTTATCACGAAAAGTCATCAGAATATTTTGTTCGTCATTTTGCGTACTACTAATAACCGTACATAGAATTTTCAAATATTCAAAAAAAGTGGTCTCAAAAATTTTCAAAATGTGCTCACTTTTTGAATTTTCATCCAAAATAGCTGGTTAACGAACTCGTTCTCTATTTTTCGGCCATAAAAAAGTGTGCCAAAGCTCAATCAAATCTGATCATTTTTTCGAAAATTATCGTGGCTACAGACAGACAGACTACAGACTACAGACAGACACCTTGGTAAAAATCGTTTTTTCTAACTCAGGGGGTCTCAAAACGTGGAGATTTAATGAAAACCGACTATGTCAAATTTTACATAAAACCAATACCTTCTCATTAGAATGAGAATGTAAAAACTGGTTTCAAACATTTTGAAAATGCTCTAACTTTTTGGATTTTTATCCAAACTGGCTGGTTAACGAACTCGTCCTTTCTTTTGGGACCTAAAAAAGTGTGCCAAAGCTCGATTCAATCCGTTCATTTTTTCGAGAGTTATATATTTTAACTATACTGTAAGCAAGCTATTAATTACAAATAAGTCAAATAAAATAAAATAATTAAAATAAAACAATCGACGATTAATTAGAGAAGGCTGTTGAATATCTCTTTTTGAAGACTATGTTGAGCTTAAACAGCGACAGTCGCTGATGTCTATCCTGTAAAAAATAGTATGATATTACGTTATTTTTTATATTATTATACAAGTTGTTTAATAGGATGGGCCAAGAAAAAATAATGTCTAGCAATCGATTTCTAATACCAATAAATTGTTAGTTCATTATGAGCTGAATATACTGTAATTTTTTTTTCTTAATTGATTAATATATTTTACCTCCTCAAGCATGTTGAAAATGAAGAAAATAGAATTTAAGAGTAAAATATATTTGAAAAATGAATTCTCACAGTCATAAATTGTTCTTGTATATGTATAACTATATGCCTGCGAAGAATTTATGGAAGCACCTATTTGATATGAAAAACATGTGGAAAATTAAATTTCAAAATAGGACAAAAATTTGTTTTTTGATTTTATTTTTATTTTTATTGAATTCCACGCAGAAAATTACTTCAAGAATAAATAAGAAGAAGTAAATAATTTATTAATTATTAACCGTTATGTAACCGCCTCTTTTTTCAGCAATAAAAAACAACTTCTTTCAGGTTGTTTCATGCGCGGAATTCAAAAAAGATAAAATTCAATTTAAAAAAAATGTTGATCAATTTTTAATCTTTCATACATTTTTAATATTAGGTAGGTACTTCTATAAATACTGTAGGTATATAAATCTACATATATATATATATAAAAAAATTGGTGAATATAAATTCATGTTTTCATATATTGCGTAAATTGAATGAAATAATTATTCTTCAAATGGAATAGTAGAATTTTTAACCAAAAAGATGAATTTTCGACTAAAATAACTATTCTTGAAATGGAATAGCAGAATTCTTAACCAAAAAGATGAATTTTCAACTAAAATTATGAAACTTTAATTGGAATAGTTGACTTTTCGACTGAAAAGATGAATCTTCAACCAAGAAAATTGATTTTTAACCACGGAAAAGACTAACTTTCAATAAAATACACAATTTTTGAACGAAATAGTTGACTTTCAAACTTAAAAAGGTCACATTTTCAAATAAAAAAGATAAACTTTCAACTGAAAATGCAATACTTCAATTTTCAGATGAAGAAATTAATTTTTAAATGAATACCGCTCAAGAAGATGAATTTTCAACTAAAAATGGAGTAAATAAAGATCAGAAATTTGAGGTGTCACGGCGAGAGGGGACTCATTCTAAATGTAGTTACTACTTTTCTTGTTGGTACTGGAGAAATTTTTTTTAATATATAACAGTCGGTACAAAGAATATACATGGGCAATTTTAAACATTCTCTTACATACGTAAATAATATAAATATAATAAATAGCGTACCTCTTATAGAATTGATGGCTTCCTCATACACTCCCTTCGACTGCAGGAAATCCGCTAATACGTCAGGAGTTTTACAAGAATCCTAACGAAACAAATTTTCCAATTGAAAATTGATACTTATGGTACATTTTAGGAACAAATAGTATACACTTTGTAGACAGCTTATAATTTTTAAACATATTTTAAATGGGACGCGAGCCTGGCGAGAGGGGGGGGGGATAACGGGCCTCGACGGGCCTGATGGGACGCGTCCGGATTCGGAACTCCGAAAACTCAGAAGCGCAAGAACTTTCATAATTCCTCAAATAAAATCTAAAAACTGGGTCCTTTCCTTTTAGGCCTGCACATGCCCATATGTTTAATAATAATAATTAAAAGACACTTATCCTGAGGAAATCTGATGTACTCATCGATTCACGAAACACTAAAAAACTGTCACTTTTCAAAATGTACGTCTTAATGCGTTATCTACTACCACGAAAATTGGAATGAATATGGAAAAGTCACCGAAACGACGCTGTACTGTCTGCTGCCCCTACCCCCACCCCATACCACTACGCTTCTATCAACACTGCACTTTCGTTGTAGTCACCTCACACTCCCGTTGGAGTGATACGCATGGTCACTCCTCTTTGGGGTCAAAAGAGTAACTCCAATTGTTGGAGTCAACTGATTTTGACTATAATTTGGAGCGAAAATGTAACTCCAACGGAGGGAGTCAAGCTTCTGACTCCAACGGACAGACTTAGTGACTCCAACGGAGTTGATATAGCAGTCGCTCCAGAGTTGGAGTTACATTTTCGCTCCAAGAAATTTAGAGAGTATCGTGTTTACGGACGGAGGGCTGGAGGGACGGACAGACAGACACACAGATGACAGACGCCATCGTCTAAACCTGATTTTCGCCTTCAGGGGGTCTCAAAACGTGGAGATCCGTTGAAAAACTGTGATGTCAAATTTCAGACAATTCTAATAGTTTCTCAATCACAAATGATGAGAATGTAAAAAATTGATAGACAAAAGTTGTTCACCCAAAAAATCGATACAAATTTGTTATAATTGATTACATTCTCATCATTTATGATTGAGAAAGTATAAGGATTTTGCGAAATTTGACACCACGTTTTAAGACCTTCTGAACCGAAAGTCGAGTTTTGGCGATGGCGTCGGTCCGTCCGTATGTCCATATGTCCGGCCGTCCGTCAGTCCGTACACGGAGAAAAATAGATATTAAAGAAGACTATCTAGATATTACTTATTAATATCTTAGCGATTTAACTTTGGGACACAAATCTAGATATTAAAGGAGAACATCCACAGATAAAAGAAAATTTTACCTGACAGTATCCAAGATATTAAAGGGCTGAATCTAAGATATTCAACAAATATTTTTTAATTATACAAAAATTACCTGTAAAGCACGCCAATTTCTATAAAATCGAAAAGGATTTTACATCGCAGTCCTCTGTTTTTGATTTCCGAATCCTCGAGTATTGATAATGATACGCTGTTCAAGGCTAACATAAGTGATGCATATAGCGCCAAGTCAGAAAATTATGATATCCATGTCCAGAAACACATAATTCATTTTCCGCCAAAATTTTTAACACAATATATAACCGAAAAACCACAACACAGACGACGATTGCTCAAGGCACGGACAAAGTGGTGTTAAAATCTTTTGACGCCACGCCACACGTCAACGACATTGCTCCGATAAAATTTCGCTTTTTTAATATCTTAGATATTAACGGTTAATATCACACATTTCATTCTTTCAATATAAACAGACATTGCCCTTTAATATCTTATATATTGAATAGAAGATATTAGATATTATACCGTAATATTTATATATTATGGTTAAATATCAAAGTTTTTAATATCTACTTTTCAATATCTATTTTTATCCGTGTAAACACAATAACTCTCGAAAAAATCACCGGATAAAATCGAGCTTTGGAACACTTTTTCGAGGTCCTAAAAGAAAGAACCAGCATTCTTTGACCAACAGTTATGGTTTTATCCATCGAAAATGCTTTTCAAAAATCGAATTTTCCATTTTTACGCCAAACGATGACAGATACGTGAAAAAAGGATGCAAGTAGAATTAAAGCCCTTCAAAATATCTAAAATTTTGGTTTTAACCATCTTTCGTTAGGACTCGTTTTTTAGGTTTTATGCATCGAAAATGAATAAGTCGAAAATTCTAATTTCAAGCCAAACGACGACAGGTAAGAAAAAAAGTTTAATGGAAGAATTGTAACTTTTAAAAAGACATGTAATTTTTCCCTGAACCATTTTTTGATAAGACTTGATATTTTGGTTTAATTTTTCCAAAATACTATGGAAAAAATCGGAAATTCAAATTTTAAGCCAAATGACGCAAAATACAAGAAAAAGTCTCCAAGAACAATTATAGCTTATAAACATTCCTACAAAATTTCTTTCAAGCATCTTTCGATAGGACTTGTCATTTTGGATTTATTTACCGAAAGTACTATGCAGAAAATCGAAAATTCAGATTTCTAACCGAACGGTGTGAGATACGGAAAAGATTCAAAAAGGAGTTGCAGCTTCTAAAAATTCCTAAAAAATTTGTTTGGACCATTTTTTGATAGGACTTGTCATTTTGGTTTTATTTATCGAAAATATTATGAAAAAAATTGAAAATTCAAAGTTTGAGTCAAACGACGCGAAATATCGGGAAAAGTTTTTGGAGGAATTTCAGCGTTCAAAAATTCCTACATTTCTTTGAACAATTTTTTGACCGAAGTGCTCGTTTTTTATTTATTTTTTGAAATTGATATGCAAAAATCGAAAATTTCCGTATTACGCCAAAAACGCGAGATACGTAACAAATCTAAAAGAAGACTTGTAGAATTTTGTGTTTTATCCATCAAAAATAATATAAAAACAAAAATCCTATTTTTAGCATAACATCGTGAGATAGAAAAGAATGTATGCAGAAATGACTGTAGCTTTTTATTGTAAGGTAATTCAGAAAAAAATATAGATTTTAAAATGTCTATCAAAAATCGAGCGCGTACTGCGAGTGTCACGATGAGAATGTGTACCTCAAAGCCTACAGAGCTTTGAGGAATTTAATCTTTAACTATACTCAATTACCTAGAAAATTCAGAATAGGAAGATACATACAAATTCTGGCATCTAAAAGAGATGTTTTTGATAAAGTTTCATGCAAGCATTCCAAGTGCAAAGAATGAATATCCGAGGGCGAAGCGCGAGATTCGATAAGTCCGCGCTCTAGACGCGCTCAAACTTGCGCGCGAAGCGAGCCCCTCGCGATGAGAATATGTCCGCGCACCGGGCAGATTTTTTGACTAAAAACGATCATACTGGATCAAAAATTTACCGCACTCAAAAAAAATCTGGTTGAAGCAACCAGAGTTCTGGTTATCCTAACCAGAAAAGAATGTTCAATATGCCCTTACTGTTAGTTCTGGTTAAAAGTATTAGAAATTTCTGAATAACCATTTTCTAGTGTTTTAATCAGTTTTTCTGGTAAATTTAATCACAATTTCAAGTAAAAATAACCAGAATCTTTTATTAGACAATTTGCCGGTAACTTTACACTGGGCACACAAGTCCTAAGCTTGTCCTATGGCCTATAGACGTCTTTTGGCGGACTTCTTAAGGACGTCCTCAGGACCTTTTGAAGACATGAAAAGATCCAGAGGATGTCTTAAAGGCGCCAAGTCACATATGACATAGAGGTACATTCTAAGGACGTCTCAAGGATGTCCCGGTGCCCACTGGGCTAGAGATATACTGTTCTGTTCAACATAACCAGATATTATAGTATACCTAACCAGATGTTCTGCCTGGTAAGCACAACCAGATATCCTGGTAACCATCGATTTTCGCCTATCGAATTTAGATTCTTTTCTACCGTCATGGGCTCTTTCTAACTCCTCCTGAAACTACATTGCCTGCCCCAAAAGAAATAATTTAACAAAACTTTTTAAAAACAGAGTGTATAAAGTATATTCCGCTCCGTTTTTAGACAAGACGTTTGTACTTTAAACAATTCCAGTTGATTTTTATGGGATGTTTTGGGTAGATTACGAAACTGTTTACAAAAATGATCAAGAGCGTCGACTTTTCGAATAAATCGGGGTCAGAATGTTAAGAAAAGGCGTTTTTGATGCCTTTTGGAAGACACTAACAAAATTGAAATTTGCTAGTATCTTCGGTGGTCGCTCAAATAAAATCTTGAACCTTTTTGAAGAGTCGCACATCGCATTTAATCCCGTGCTGAAGATTCTAGAAGCACGTTTCATTATCTTTTGACCGGCTTCCAAAATCCAAAGCGTGTCAGAAATGCTTGTTTTTACTACAAAAACCTTTCCCGCGTCGAAGATTCTATAGCACATATCATTATTTTTTTATTGACTTTCAAAGAGTTTCAAAAACGCATTTTTGTTCCCATTTAGCACCGATATACGCGGATTCGTCATTTAGGCAAACAAATCCTATTAGGATCACCTGGAATTGTTTAAAGGATAAAAAAAAAGACAAAAAATGTTGGATAGTGTAAAGCATCAGAAGTGTTTCATTTATCTGTTTTTCAAACTAAATAGTAAGTAATGGAAGATGTTATTTTGTCCACTAGGGTAATTAACTAATTAATTTTCTGATGTTAAACATTGCGATCTACTGGTCAAATAATTTTTCTGGTGAAACGAGAAAAAATCTGCCTCAGCCCGGATTTGAACCGAGAACGCCACTATCCATGAGTGGAGCGTTAACCAATTACGCCACCAAGGGTGTAGCAGATAATTAATTAATTAATTACCCTGGTCGACAAAATAACATCTTCCATTAAATTATTCAGATTCGGCGAAATTTATTCAGATTAGAATGAGTCACTAGAAATTCAGAGGTTAGTTAGACGTAGATTCACGTCATCCTGTGGATATAGGAGAAACGAGAAATTATCTGCTACTCTTGAAGTTATTATCCGATTTTCTTCTATCTTTCTTTAACGTTCTTGTCATAATCTAATAAATCTAACGCAGCCTATTAAAGTTTAATTTATTATTATTTTACCAAATTTTCATTTTCCTCAACCGGCTCTAATTCACTAACAATGGGAAGGTCGCGCTAAGCAAGAATCCTCGTCCGAGTGACAGACGTCCAGTGTCTCTCTTGGGTTCCAGTATTGTGAAAAAATTGGCCGATTCCCGACTCGCATTCGTTTACCTGCTAAGTATACCCCCACCATTGCGTTTAGCGCGCTACCCCTCGCTTGCTTGTTCTCGCCTGGGATTATATTTTGGAACAGTGGTCGGCACGCTCTTGCCCAGGGCAGGCTACCCTCCCCGGGCTGCCCAACGACCTACTTTCTGGACAGGTACCTGCGAGCTTGGGCAGACCGACCCTTTCCTCAGGGGTCCTTTGTTGGAAAGTAGAACAAATTGACCAAATTTAAAAATCGTTAATTTTGTAATTAGCGATTTGAAAGTGATATTTTTGGAATCTGTGAATTTTTCCGATTTCAACGATATGTAATTTGTCTGTAAAGGTTGAAAATTTAAGAAGTATTTAGTACAAAATTGAGTATTGAGCTAAAGTTTTTTTATATTAAAATCCTTCAAATTTTCAACTTTCTTAGGCAAGTCATATATCATTGGAATCGGAAAAATTCGTAGATGCTGATTATGCTATTTTCAAATCTCTAGTTGAAAAATTAAAAGTTTTTAAATTTCTTTACTTTGACCTGCCTGTGGACAAAAGACCCTTGCTGGAGAAAGCTCACCCACACTGAGGTCCGTGAATAGAACGAAAAGTAGTAGAAAAAATTAAGCCGGGACGGGCCTGCCATACCTGAAAAGTGAGCAAAAAGTTTGCCGACCACTGTTTTGGAAGACTGACGTACCTGAGATATTTAAACTATACATTGTAAATAGAATGGTAAACTTTATTACGGGGATTCCCGACAATAAAATTAAGCTGTTGTCCCTTTGGGTTCCAGTTTAGAAATAATTTCCGATGGAGTTTATTACTCTAAAATTTGAAGCTTTTTAGTTTCTAAGACACGTAAAATGAAATTAAATAAAGAATTATTATAATAAATTTTGAAAATTCAACTGTTTTGTTGAAAACTCGTCTTCTTAGGTTGAAAATTTAAGTTTCTCGATAGAAAATGTGCAATGTACTTTTTTATTTAAAACTCATATTTAGTTGTTAAATAGCCAAACTAAAATTTTTTGTTGGTAGAAATTCAACTATTTTTTTGAAAACTTATCTTTTTAATTTAATAATTCATCTATTTTAGTGGAAATTACAAAATGCAACTGTTTGATGGAAAATTCAACACGAGAGCGATTTTATTAAACATTGATACTGTTTGGTTAAAAAATTCAACTATATTTTGTTGAAAATTCAACTGTTTTTACATTCTCATTCTAATGAGAAGGTATTGGTTTTATGTAAAATTTGACATAGTCGGTTTTCATCAAATGTCCACGTTTTGAGACCTCGTGAGTCAGAAAAAACGATTTTTACGAAGGTGTCTGTCTGTCTGTAGTCTGTAGTCTGTCTGTCTGTCTGTCTGTCTATCTGTCTGTCTGTAGCCACGATAACTTTCGAAAAAATGATCAGATTTGATTGAGCTTTGGCACACTTTTTTATGGCCGAAAAATAGAGAACGAGTTCGTTAACCAGCTATTTTGGATGAAAATCCAAAAAGTGAGCACATTTTGAAAATTTTTGAGACCACTTTTTTGGAAGATTTGAAAATTCTATGTACGGTTATTAGTAGTACGTAAAATGACGAACAAAATATTCTTATGACTTTTCGTGATAAAAAAAAATTACTGGAGTTATAGCATTTCAAAATTCCAAAAAACAAACGAAAATGAACATTTTAAGCCGAAAAACGCACGATATGAAAAAAAGTCAAGAGGAGAAAAACGTTGATTCCTGAACACCCTATAATATTTTCATGACAACTTTTTGAATTTTTCGAAAAATAAAAAATTCAAATTTTGATCGCACAAAAAATTAATGAAAAATCAAAAAAGCCATTTTGCTGTAAAACTATGCAAGATACCAGAAAAGATCATCTCACCAAAATTGTGCACCTAAAAAAGATCTACAAATTTCTTATCATTCACTTTTTGATATGACGCGTATTTTTTGTTTTATTCGTAAAAAACAGCATTGAAAATAGAAAAATCAAATTTTCAGACGAATATCACCAGCTACGAAAAAATGACCGAAACAAAATTTGTTCATCCATGGAA
>CAKNYM010031700.1:14155-28882 GCA_932195095.1 Andricus curvator
TATCGAGCGCGAAGCGCGAGTGTCTGGATGAGAATGTGTTCCTTAAGTTCGATAGAACCTTGAGTAAATAAAGTTCCTTTTCAGTCTAAAATAAAAGAACATTTAACAATCACTTAATATGTAGAGGTTTTGATAATTTTATAATATTTGCAAACAAACTTTTTCTTTTCATCGAAGTCGAACTCGAAGTTCAAAAATCTAGAGGAGCCTAGCGTAAAGCGCGATGCAAATACGCCCGAGCGCGTAGCGCGAGGTGAATACACAATCGAGCGCGAAGCGCGAGATAAATATATGATCGAGCGCGAAGCGCGAGATCCAACAGTCGCGCGCCCTAGGCGCGCTCAAACTTGCGAGCGAAGCGCGCCATGAGAATGTGCCCGCGAAGCGGGCAGATTTTTTTTTTTTAAATCGTGTTCTTAGGTTGAAAATTCCAGTATCTTGATAGAAAATGTACTTCTTATTTAAAAGTCATATTTTGTCGTTGAAAAGTGAAGCTGAAGTTTTTTTAAAATAAAAATTCAACTATTTTTGGAAAAACTTATCTCTTACCAGACACTCCTTTTTGCTTGAGGATTCGACTATTTTGTTTGAAAATTTTGGTAGAAACACTTTGTTAAGAAACAATTTTTCGCTTTTTTGTGAATACGATAACTAGAAAACTGTTGCAGATAAATTGATGAAATTTGGAGGGCTTATTTTCCTTGGGCTTAGATTCCTTGGTTCGAGACGAATCGTGTGATCTACAATATTAATACATTTTATTAAATAGTAGGAAAGTTATAGTAATTTATATATTATTTAAATCGATTTTTATAGTAAAAATTTTCTCATTCTCATAATTTAAAGTTGATGCGAGAATAGAAAAGTTGGGTTGATTCAAGACCAATCGATTGGCCCATACCATTTATACATTTTATTGAAGAGTAAGGAAGCTATGGTAATGCATAATATTTGAAAACACGATTTTTTATAGTAAAACTTTTTTCACTAACATAATTCAAAATTGATGCAAAAACGGAAAAGATTCCTTGATTCGAGGAAAATCGATTGATCTATAATATTAATACACTTTGTTGAAGATTGAGGAACTTATGCGCATTTATAATATTTGAATCATCTGTTTCAAAACGAAAAATTTTTTTCATCGACATAATTCAAAGTTGACGCATGAATAGAAAAGACATTTTGATCATAAATTTTCAAATAGAGTAATTCTGACAATTTTTGTAAAGAAATCATAAAGCTGGGAAAAGGATAGGGTGCGAAAGAACTTTTCCCTTCCCTTTTCCAGCTCGAAAAATTATCATTTCGAATACAAAATTTGATTTGTCTGATTTGTCTTTGTGTTAAAAAAATGTTTTGTATTATTTTATAGTTTTGCATTTTTTGTACATTTCAATTTTTAAATTGATCAAGATTCAAGATTAAATTTATTATACAAATTCAATTTAGATACAAAAGGAATCGCACATAAAGTAACTAAAATAAAATGTGTTTTACACTAAAAAGCTAGTCTGCACAATTCCACTTAATTATGGCTCCTTGTAATGTGCCGCTGGCTGTTACAAGGGGGTCTCGAGTTTACGCTCGTATCACAATAATCCTAAGTTATACCTATAAAAATTTTTTAAAAATAAATAAATAAAATGTTTGCACGCGACGCAACAGATCAATGTACATAAAAAGGTCAGTGTACTCAAAATCAGACTCTTACTCATTAATAATAAAAGATCTAACTCTCAGCGCTTGCACAATGTAGTTAAAAATGTCATTCAGTTGGTCAATATTTCGTAGAATTAAAAGGCGCTCGATAGATTCTAAGTCAGTTTTTGACCCTTCTAGGTATTTTTTAATGTAGTGCGCTCTGAATTCGTTATGGATAGGGCAATGGAGTAGAAAATGAGAAAGATCCTCAAACTCCATCAAGTTACATAAACTACAAATTTCATTTGAATCAATCACGTATGCCGAACCATTAAAATATAGTCGGATCTTGGTGGAGTCTGAAAGTCTCAATTGGCTAACCACCCGCTTTTTTCCCATACCACAATTAAAATATAGATAAGGTTCAGTAAGGTTCAATTGACTTAGGTTTCTAAATTTACTGTTATAGTTAGATTTGGTCACACCATCAATAGCAGTGCTAAACATATTATTTGCACACTTAATTATTATGTTTGTCTTTTCTACAGTAACCACATGAGGGTGACTCCACTGCCGATCCCATATATCAAGTTCGCCTATAGATTCGAGTAGGGACTTGAATTGCGAAGCCCAATTAAATTCTATACTTGCGGCACTAGCCTGGTCCAACTCGCAGAGGCTCCTCAGACAAATCTTGGGCAACCTGTCATCATTCATATCAGTTATAGAAATCCACCAATTATAGGCGCGTTCGAACGCTCTGACGCTTACTTGATCTAATCCCGTTTCCACTCGGATAAAGTGCGCAGGGGTGTTTCTGGGCCAGTAGAATAATTGCTTAAAAAATTTGTTTTGGACAACGTTAAGATCGTCAAAATACCGCATAGCCCATACCTCAGCACCCTACAATAAAGTGGCCTCGATAATCGATCTCAATAGCACGACAGTAGCTTCCCATGAGTTATTTTTAGACTTATTCAGAATACTGCACACTCTACAAATTGCTGTCGTCCCTTTCCTGACGAAATGATCTTTGGCAACTTTAAATTTACCCGTTGACGAGAACGGGGTTCCGAGGTACGTGTAGGTGTTAACAAACTCAAGAATGGATGAATCTTTCCACATAAGTGGACGAAGTTTTTTCAACTTACCGGCCTTACGAAAAGGGACGATCTTTGTTTTTTTTTTGGATTTAGCTGAAGTCCATTCTGATCACAATACTCCTCTAGAACTTTTAATTTGTCACGAGCGTCGTGCCAAGAAGTAGCAAAGATAACTATGTCGTCCGCGAACAGAAGCATAATTAGAGATCTGACCGCATTCAGCAACACACCCTTCATACCTTTCTTTATAAAAAAGTTCACAATATCAGCCACAAAAAGAATGAAGAGGAGAGGACTGAAGCTATCACCCTGCAGGACCCCCTGAGTCACGTCGACTGTTTCCGAGTAGGACTCACCACATTTTACCCTTAGACCGGCGTTGGCATAAAACGAGACCAAAATCCTAATAATTTTTCCGCTTACACCAAGGTCATTTAATTTGGCCCAAAGCTTAGTATGACTGATTGAGTCAAATGCCCTCCTAAAATCGACAAAGATGACGTACAAATAATCTCTCTTGTTAGTGGCAAAGTGCATGCTTATTACCGAATAGAGTGTAAATAAGTGGTCTCTGCAACTCCTCCCCTTTCTAAAACCCGCCTGCTCTTCTGGTAGCAGTTTATATGCTTCCGCCCATGTTGATAATCTAGCAGTGAGTAGCGTGGTAAAGATTTTAGTGATTGAGTTCATAAGAGCTATCCCTCGATAGTTTAATGGGTCATGTTTATCACCCGTCTTATGAAGCATGAACATATCCACAACAGACCATTGGTCAGGAACTTTTTCAGAGTTAAGAACAGTATTAAAAAGATTGAGCAAATAATGGTCTCATTCTGGGGATAGATGTTTTAAAAAGTCATTATTTATACCATCCGGACCTGCAGCTTTATTCTTTTTACAACCCGAGATAACTTTTTGTAGTTCAAGTAAGGTGAAATCCGTATCAAGAACTGGGTCCAACACTGATATAAAATTACCATCTGATAACACTCTGGGCGGAAAAACATCCCGGTAAAATTTAAACCAGTCACTCGTGCTTAATAAGTTTGCATATTCAGACCTAGTGTCGAACAATTTTGCCGTCTGCCAAAACTCCCTACTATTTTTAACATTTGCTAATCTCATAAGGGTTGTTTTAGAATGCTCTTCCTTTGCTACTTTGGTTGCCATTCGATATGAGTCTCGAGACTGGATATAACGGGTCAAGGAAAACTCAGACCGATTACGAGAATACTGCTTATAAGTACGTGCAGCAATCCCTTTCAGACGAGCGCACTTCGAGTTGAACCAGACATTTTTCTGGTTATAAGGGCCGGAGGTACTGGGAGCGCCCCTCTGTACTAGCATATTTGATTCGCTGGCAGCATGCGTTATTGCGGAAATTAAGTTATTATACAAAAAGTCAGCGTTAACATCATTATTGTATATAAGCGGTGAATTTGACAAAGCAGTATAAAAGGTGTTCGCTCTCTCGTCATTCCAATATATAAACGTTGATACGCCGACAAATTTGTTAGGCTCTCTTTCCCTAGAACCCTTGAGTACAATATTAAAATCGATAGCAACAAGTAAATGATTCGATTGGTCCGAAATATTGTGGACAGAAAAATCGTTAAGAATATTTGCGCAGTCGATACTTAACCAACATAAATCAATGGTACTGCAGCCTCTTTTTGTTAGGTAGGTAAATTGACCCAGCCTATCAGAAAATGAACGACCATTGCAGAGCGCTAGGTCGCACGATTCAAGGGACTCCACCAGTTTTTGCCTCTTTTATTAACTTTAACATCTAAGGCTGATCTATTCGGAAATAAATTATAATTGTTAAAAATCTCATCAGAAAAGCTATTTAGGGTTCCTACACGAGCGTTAAAATCACCAATTAATAAAAAATGTGCGTTTACATTGTTTAAAGAGAATAAAACATTTTGAAGCGTATCAATACAGAAGTCTGAGTCTGCTGATGGTGGAAAGTATATATTACCGATATACAGAGTGAAGGAATTTTCGAATGTCAATTTCAAAAATAAATACAAATTACTGACTTCTAGTTTGCAATGTAAATAGTCAGCGCAGTTTTGGACTAATGTAATTAGCCCTCCACTGCCACGGCCCTTACTTTTTTCTTTGACAGCCACGGAGTAATAAGGGGTGTAACCATTTACAAATTTCGGCAGTTTCACAGATGTGTTTGTGAGCCATGCCTCACCTATGCAAATTACACAATGACTAGTTAAGTAGGCTTTCTGCTTTACATCCAAGTTACACAAATTATTATAACCACTGATATTCCAATAACAGACACTAAAACTCGACGTATGCTTGCACATCCCTCCAATTGGCGAGACACCCGCAGAACTAAAGCTTGAAACTCCTGCCCTTTCCGTAAAAGATTCATCCAGTCAGTCAGTGCGCGGCTCAGATCCTGCAGGAGTTCCCCTGTTCAAATACTTGTTAAGAGAGCCCGCGTCTTTAGAATCACCTGCTTGTGATGTCATAGAGAGTTTCGAAGCGACAGGTGCATGTGACATGTTATTGTTTACAAGGGTGTTGGCGCTCTCGTCGTTAAGCACTTCAATATTTGAAACATTATTTCCAATTATTTCCTCTAGGCTCAATCTTCTTAAATCATCTAAGCTGTAAATTTGATCGTTAACTCGCAGGCGGTTACCACTTATACGTGTTTTTAGCCCTGCGTTTCTTAGTTTAGCAGCTTCTTGGCTCAGAGCTTTGCGGATTTTAACAGAGTCCGGGTCCAAGTCATGCTCGACGAAAACATTTGTACTTCTAAGTTTCGAACGATTTTGAAGGATAGCGTGCTTCATCGACCCTGAGCAGAGTGAAAGCAAAACAGGTCTCATTTTGCCAGAGTTGAATTGACCAAGGCGGCGAACTCCATCAATCGACTCCCGGTTAAGTTTTATGTCCATTTTGGTACCGAGTAGATTCCGTACTTTTTCGTCTAGCGCAGGTGGTGTTTCCGTTGGCTCATCATACATGCCAAAAAGTATCAAGTTGTTTCTTCTTGCAAGCCTATCTAGCCGTTGAGCCTGCCTTGCGATCTCCATCTTGAGCTCGGCATTCTCCTTTTCGACAGCATCAACTTTGGCTTCACATCTCTGCAAGACTCCTGAGGTGCTTTCTAGAATATTTTTCTCCACGGAATGTATCTCAGCTTTGAGCTTTTCTTCTAGGCTTGACATCAAGCTCTGCATCTGCTCATAGGTCGCCATATTAAGTTGTAATAGTAATATCCGCAGTAACATCACGGCATCACGGCACTCAGAAAAATTCGGAACACAAGTCAAACACTCTAACTCTCGGTACAGGACGGAGCAACAACAAACACGTCCTCACAGCTCGACTGCTCAAACGAGACCCGCTTTTAAATTGATCAAAATAAAGACTTTGGTTTGTTTATTATTAAAAAAAATGACTAATACTTCCTCTATGAGGAAGCAAATACATTTGCTAACGGGAAGCAAAGTGCTCGTGAAATGAGCACCATATAAATACAAACAAAGTGGAAACACTCGAGATCGAATTCACAGCTAGTTTTTAACTATATTGTTGAAAACTGACCTATTTAATTAAAAATTCATTTGCGCGGGTAAAACTTGAACGACTTTGTTGAAAATTTGTTGTTTTTTTTAAGGTTTACTGTTCGGTTGAAAATGTAACTATTTTGTTGAAAATTATTTTTTTTGCTATAAATTCATAACGTTTGGTTCAAAATTTAACTATTTGATTAAAAATTAACTATTTGGTTTTAAATTCAACTATTTGGTGAAGAATAAACTTTTTTGTTAAAAACTCATATTTTCGGGTTGAGAATTCAACTGCTTTGTAGATAATTTGTCTCTTTCGCTCAAAAATTCAACAATTTTGTTAACAGTTGATGTATTTTGTTAAAAATTTATCTTTTGTTGTACAACAATACTTTTCTAGGGGAAAAATAGGTTGAAAGATGAACTAATTTGTTAAAAATTCTGTTTTTATTCGTTTTTTTTTTTAATTTGCCTTTTTTTGTTAAATACAACTAGTTGAAAACTAATTTTATATATGTTGAAAATTATTTTTTTAACTGAAAATCAACGATTCCATTTTCAGAAATTCATCTTTTTTGATTGAAAATTCATCTGTTTGAGGATTCAACTATTTTGTTGAAAATTCGTTTTGTTTTGTTTAATTCAACTCGTTCAAAATTCGTCTTTTGGTATAAAATTCATCTTGTACGGTGGAAAAGTCATCTTTCTTGGTCGAAAATTAACTTTTTTGTTGAAAATTCAACTTTTCGAGTTGAAAATTCCACTGTATTGTAAAAAATTCGTCTATTTGACTTGAAAATTCAACTGTTTTTGGTTATAATTTAATGTTTTTTCTTTGGAAATTCGCATCTTTGTAGGTTAAAAATGTAACGATTTTGATTTATCTTTAGAAACCTTTATAGAAATTTTGAAACGAATCAAAAATAATTCAAAACTTAGAACAGGTTTCAACCATTTTTTTCAATGTAGATTTTTGAATATTTCCAAAAGAAGAATCTTTTTAAGAATTTTGAAACGTGTCAAGTGAATGAAAAAAATTTCTTTAGATTCCTAGGAAAATTAACAATTAGTTTTTATTTTGAAAAAATTAATTTTAAGATATCCAAAATTGTCGAAAAAAAATGTATGATCTTAAGGCCATTTTAAAAATTGCTCAGAAACTTAAAACAAAATTTAGGAAACATTTGAATCATTTTGAAAGATATTTAAAAGGTTTACAAGATTTGAAAAGATTAAAAATAATTTAAAATTTGAAATAATTTTAAAAAATGTAGTTTTTTGAAGATTTTGAACAAAATTTAAAAGTTTTTCAAGAATATTGAAATGATTAAAAAGAATAGAAAAATTTCTTAAGATTCATGGTAAAATTTTTAATGATTTTTTATTTTGAAAATTTATATCACTTATATAATGTAGTATCAAGTGACATTCAAAGCGATTGGATAGATTTTTTTTTTTACTGAAAATATAATTTTTTTCAAAAAACACCACCGTCATTTTCACGATATTTAAAATTTCAGAATTTTAAATATCGTGAAGATGTAAAAATTAAGCAATTCCAAACTTTGTTTGGGAATTGAAGAATTCTTAAATTAGAATCTTAAAAATAATCTTTAAAAATAATTGATTTTTAGATTATGCATCACGTTAAAAAGTTGGATTTAAGCAAAAATAAATTGTTCTTGAATCACGATATTCTATAAAAGCTGAAGTCCATGTCAAGTGATCACAAGAATTTTCGTGCTTGAATGGGATTTGCGTGTAACTCGGTGTAATCAGTCCTTTACTAGTAAAGAAATATCACAATAAATATTTTTATTAAATCCTAAAAAGGGCGAAGATCGTATAGTATTTTCAAAGAAGCGATTTTTTTTTTTTTATGTGAAAGTACGTCTTATTGCAAATAATTTGAGACTTTAAAAAGCTAAATCAGTTAATTAGAACCAAAGATATGATGTTTCCAAAGAAAAGGTACAACAAATTTCAAAGCCGCATATCTTCACCATTTTTTGGAATTTTTCAAAAATATTTATTGTGGTTTTTCTTCACTACTGAAGATCTGATTACACCGAGTTACACGCAAAGCCTATTCAAGCACGAAAACTCTCGTGAGCACTTGACATGGACAACTTCTGTTTATTTGAACAATTTTATTTCTAAATAAAATTGTTCAAATAAACAAATATTGTTCAAACAAGTAACAAATAATTGAACAATTAAACATTTTTTTTAGGATACATAAAATCTTATAATTTAATTATAAAATATTCCAGGAATTTTCACTGAGTGAATCTTAGCATGCAGTGTTATTATTCATTCTCAAGCTATTTTGATTTAGAAACCGATTTTTTTCTACGTGTAACTGCCCAAGTGCGAATTCCAATACGGCCCAACATTGGCCCAGTATTGGCAAAAATTTTGCCGGAATTCGGCTGCCAGTATTGGGCCATAGCTGGATGTGTAACTACGGTATGCACTTGGCGGCCAATTCTGGCCCAGACTCTGGCCGCCATCACTTATGCGTTACTGGCTGCCATTATCGGCTCAGCAATGGGTACTGATATCGGCCCGATATCGGCTGCCAATATCGTGCCATTGCTGGAATGATAACTCCAGTATGCACTTGGCGGCCAATTCTGGCCCAGACTCTGGCCGCCCACTACTGCTATACTCTAACGATATGACAAAAAAGGAAGTTAAAAAATAAATATTAATTGATTGCGAGTATTTTGACTTTGAATATTAATGGGTCCTGGTGTAGAGTGAATACATATATTACATTTTTAAATATTATATTACAAATAAAATTTCTAACGCTACGGGGATCGAACCTACATCTATACCTAAATCTATCGCCAGCAGTCGGGAGTCTTAACCATTGCGCTAAACCTACGAGTTGAAACTGGATGAAAAAGCCATCCTCATAAGCTACAGCTCAAAAAAGTTAAAACACCAAATTTTAAACTCTGTTTGTCTAATTATATATTTATTATTATACGACGTTATGTAAATGTAAAATATACGAACTGTTAACAGGAATACCAATAAATCAATTTCTAAATAAATAATTGTTATCGATTACAATTTTTCTTCGTGTAATATTTCGTTATTTCGCGTTTTAGACTACTTTACAACTTTCCACAATGACAGAAAATGTAATTTTTTATGAACATTCAAAATTTTTAACGACGGAACTTAGAAATTTGATCGTGAACTTTGACAATTTTTTAATAACAAATTTTTTTAACTTTTGTGTAAGGTTTGGTTTTTACGTATTTTAAACCATTTTACAACGTTTAATATTGACATAAAATGTAATTTTTTCTAAACATTTACAATTTTACATAAAGATGGAACTTAGAATTTTTTTCTTAAACAAAAAAAAAACAGGAAAAAAGTTGTATTCGCGACAGTTGTATTTATAGTTCTTAGACATTTTAGAAAACATGAACCATATTTTTAAACGTATTTTTAAAAGTTTTTAAATATTTATACTCTCGGCATAGTACTGCGCCGATCGTGGAGCCAGCCGTTAGCCAGTACTGGGCGAACGGCCGATTATCTGTACTGGGGTCAGTACTGGGCCAGTACTGCGCCGGTGGTGAACTCCGACGGAGTGCGGAAATTTCCACCTGGGTCGTCGGCTCACCAGAGGATACCAATAACGGCCCAACCTCGGCCGTCAATATCGCACCGTGATCTGAATAAATGCTTTGGCCTGTACTTGGTACCTAATTCTGGCCTTTGCTAGGCCAGACTCTGGCTTTTCCTATTGAAACATGTTTAGCCAAAGTAAAGACGAAGTTGGGAACAGCAGTGCGCCGACTCCGGGCCAAACTCTGGCTCTTTCTCTTAAAACATGGTTTGCCGTAGTAAAAGTAACACTCGGCCCAGTGATGCGCCTTTGCTGGGCCAAACCTTGGCTTTTCCTATTGAAACATGTTTAGCCAAAGTTAAGACGAAGTTGGGAACAGCAGTGCGCCGAGTCCGGGCCAAACTCTGGCTGTTCCTCTTAAAACATGGTTTGCCGTAGTAAAAGTAACACGGGACCCAGTGATGCGCCTTTTCTGGGCCAGACTCCGGCTTTTCCTATTAAAACATGTTTTGCCAGAGTAAAGACGAAGTTTGGAACAGTAATGCGCCGCGTCTGGGCCGATCTCTGGCTTTTCCTCAAAAAGCATACTTTGCCGTGATAAAAGTGACACTTGGTCCAGTAATGTGATATCACTGAGCCAAGCATCGGCGGAAGATCGACAAATTTGAATAGCCAATATAGGCAGCCAGTACGGGCACAACACTGGGCCGATTAGAATGCCGATATTGACCCAATAACATTAGCCGATCTTTGGCTGCCGAAATTGGACCAAGCCTGGGCCGTGTTTTCAGTTCCGGCAATTCGCACTTGGGTGCCCAAAAATTTTAATTTGTTCATCTAAACTGTTTATAAACATTTAAATTCTTATATTTCACCAAATATCATCAAAGGTATATTACTTTTAGTAAGATTTGCATCCATTCAGAAAATTAAGGGAAGTCGAACCTTGAAAATACGTCGAATTAAAATTTATTGCTACACACACTATTTAGAACAATGGTTATTCTTAACATTTCAATTATTGTGTGATTAAATGGAATTATTACATTAATATGTACATTGAATCAGCCTAACTGTACAATATTCTAAAATTCAAAGTCATAAAGATTAATGAATTTTAAATTTAAAACGTTGAAAAAATGAATAATATGTGAGATACTAACGTGTAAATTTTATCAATTTCAAATTCTGTGACCTAGACGAATTATTGCAAATTGATATATTAAAAATTGCAGTCAAATCTCACTTTTGAAACGTTAAAAATGGTAAAATTTGCGAAGTTTTCAATATCCAGTTTAAAACTCTTAAAAACTGAATGAATTTAAATTCTAAGCCTTCCAAAATAGAGTAATATATAGGCAATCTATGAATGAGTATTGAATACAAAGGGAGTATAAGTAAAATGGATACTAATTTCAAGATCTCAGGTATGTCCGAGGGTATGTCCGCCTCTAATCCGACGCCAGATATACTTGGCAAAAGCAAGTGAGGGGTAACTCGCATAGTGCAATGGTGGGGGTATACTTAGCAGGTAGACGAATGCGAGTCGGGCGATGCCCAAAAAATTTGAGGGCGACCCTACCGCTCCCCAGAAAGTGCGAAAAAAGTTTGGGAAACACTGCTTTAAAGCAGTGGTCGGCAAACTTTTTGCTCACTTTTCAGGTATGATCAGGCCCGTCCCGGCTTAATTTTTTCTGCTACTTTTCGTTCTATTCACGGACTTCAGTGTGGGTGAGCTTTCTCCAGCAGGGGTCTTTTGTCCACAGGCAGGTCAAAGTAAGGAAATTTAAAAACTTTTAATTTTTCAACTAGTGATTTGAAAATAGCATAATCAGCATCTACGAATTTTTCCGATTACAATGATATATGACTTGCCTAAGAAAGTTGAAAATTTGAAGCAGTTTAATATAAAAAAACTTTAGCTCAATACTCAATTTTATACTAAATACTTCTTAAATTTTCAACCATTATAGACAAATTACATGTCGTTGGAATCGGAAAAATTCGCAGATTCCAAAAATATCACTTTCAAATCGCTAATTACAAAACTAACTATTTTTAAATTTTGTCAATTTGTTCTACTTTCCAACAAAGGACCCCTGAGAAAAGGGTCGGTCTGCCTAAGCTCGCAGGTACCTGACCAGAAAGTAGGTCGTTGGGCAGCCCGGGCAGGGTAGCCTGCCCTGGGCAAGAGCGTGCCGACCACTGCTTTAAAGCAACGATTCCCAAAGTATTGCCGACGGTCACGTCCCCGACCGCGGTCGAGGGAAACCACCCCGGGCCGGGCAGCCGCCGTAGGGGGAGGCTACCCCGGGCCCGGCAACTCGGCAGCCCTCCCCCCCGCTGTTGGCAGACGGCTACTTTTGTGTACCTGCTATGATGACCCTTTCATTTTCATAAGATTAAGGCCTGTTCCAATAACTAACATTATAAAGACATGGCTCAATTTAATTTTAATTAGCTGAAACAATTTCCTGATATAATTTCAAGAAAACGTAAAAAAAGTTTATGAAAATCGATTAATATTTCCAGTAATAGAGTAAATCTTTGAGTGCATGCAAAATTACAAGACCTCTTAACTGGGATTGAAGATATTAACCGATTTTCATAAACTTTTTTTTCATTTTCTTAAAATTATATCAGGAAATTGATTCAGCTATTTAACGTTTAATTTATTCACATTTCACCAAAGTTTAATTTTTCTCAACCGGCTCTAATCCTCACAATTGAAAGGTCGCGCGAAGCGTGCAACCGCCCGCATAACCGGAAGTTAAGTATGTCCCTTGGGTTCCAGTATTGTGAAAAAATTGCAGGGTGGCGGCCCTGCCCCTCCCTGAAAAGTGCGAAAAACGTTTGGGAAACGCTGCTTTAAAGGGCCGAAGGAATGATTTATGAATAGAGAGATGCAATATGATTAAGTGCGTGTGTTAGGAGTGAAGAGTGAGTTGCACTGAGAAAACTTTTTTTTAAATTATTGGTTGTATACAGGAAAAATTGTTATTATTGTTATTATTATTTATTTCTGTTATAACTAAACATCTCCCTTCTTTCATTATTTTATTATTTAAATTTATGAATAAATGGACTAAATTTTTTTATTTATTTATTTGACAATTGGGAGAAATTGACAATTAACGATGAAGTTTAGTTAGTAACGCGTGGTAAAATGCAGAAAGATTTTCAGTGTCAGTACGATGGTTTACTGCTTTCGGATTACTTGCTATGTGAGTCATTTCAAGTAAAATTCTTTTTTTGTAATTTTTTGTTTTTTCAATGATTCAAGTTTGGTCAAAGTCAAATCTGTGATCCTGATACCTGTGCAAGCTATACTGTAGACAACATTTGTGTTATCATCTGTAAGAACGGGATGATTTTTTGATTGAAAAATTGGAGTTAGATCATTAACATTTCGAAAAGCTTTTTTGCGTTGAATGGTTTTAATATCGCTGACATTTTTTCGGAAAGACCTCGAAGATAAGATAAATAATAAATATTCCGGGATATTGTGTGAGTTAGTAGTTGGATTCTGACCTGGTATGTGTATGACCTGTGTGTGTGTGGTTGCTTGTGTTTGTATCTTGTTGAGTGTAGCAGAGCGATTGTGCTTATGTTCTCTCTTAACCCTTGTGTTGCCACCCAAAAAAACTCACAGCATCTGCCACCCGGGTACCTGGGTACCCTGCCCACGAAATTGTTGTTAAAAGTCCATTGTAACTTGAAATAACTATGTGTATTCAATCAATATTTAATTATTCATATTCTAGGTAGGTATTCCTAGTATTCCTACCTAGAAAAAAAAAATAAAATGGCGTGTTTTCATGCCTCCATAAACGAACGAAAAAGTACGCGTTATGAGCGGTGTCTGGCGGCGCGTTGGATAATACAGGCCGACAAAAATTGACAAAAATATTTTACCAGGAACCCGAGTATACTTTTTCGAAGGTTTTTGGCGTGCTGAATCCAAATCCGAGGTCAGGATTTCTCTAGTGGCTCAGGTTTTCTGTCGGGGTACCCGGGTACCCGGGTGACTCAGCCGTGCTGTTTTTTTCAATTGCAAAATATTTCAAGCTAAAAAATTTCTAAAAATATGTGCAATGCAAATTTCGATAGAGAATCGGTTCAATCATGTAGATTCGTGAAGCATTCAGCCTATCTTTATTAGAAAGAAAGTTATTTAACAAAAAGTATGCCGATGGGTACCCGGGTGGCAACACAAGGGTTAATGTGTGCAAATAATGAAGTCTTTTTTTTGATAATTATGCTAATGAACTCTGATGGGTAATTTTTATTGATTAAAATAGTTTTAACTTTCCTGATATTTTCTGCATAAAAATATTTGTGTGATAACAGGATGCTTCTGTCTACTAAATTATTAGTGACATTGACTTTGTATTCACGGGGATGATGTGATTGATAATTCAGGCATCGACCTGAGGCTGGAGGCTGAATTATCAATCACATCATCCCCATAAATGCAAAGTCAATGTCATTAATAATTTAGTAGATAGAAGCATCCTGATATCACGCAAAGATTTTCATGCAGAAAATATCAGGAAAGTTAAAACTATTTTAATCAATAACAATTACCCCGTGCAATTGCAGAATAGGGGCGTCACCCCTGTTTTGGCTGGATTTTTTTTTTTTACAACAAAATATTGGAACGTTTAACTGAACTATAAATGAAGGGCTTTGATGTGGCAAAAGTTTAAAATTATTATTACTTTTCTCAGTACCCTGCCGAATAAACGGCACTGAAACGGCACTGCCCAGTGCCGTTTCAGTGCTGCTAGTTTAAGGGGATTTATCAGCGTTATAAAAAGGAATTCCAGTTTCCGGC
>CAKNYM010031704.1:0-12664 GCA_932195095.1 Andricus curvator
ATTACGTGTGTGCAGTTTTGACAGCTATTCAATTTTGAAATAAATTTAAAGTGTGATACGTGAAAAAGGATTCAATAGACAATGCCAAAGCGTAAAAGCACTCCGCGGGTTCAGAAACACCGTGCGATAACCAGGATACCATATTTATGAGACGGAAATGCAAGTAAGTAAATCAGTGAAACCTAACCTCAATATTAAAATTAATATTAAATTTGTTTATCAAGATTTATATATTCACGGCTATCCTCAATTGACATTATTAGTTTTTTTTAAATTAATAGTAAATTATTCAGCTCATAATTTAATACCTATAAATAATTACGGTCTCGATTTGTAAATATAAGGTTATAATCTAAGACTGGCAAACGTGTATTTAATTATATTTTAGGTTCTGAAGCTGATGATGAAGATGAAGAGGAAGAAAATATTAATTTCGATGAACCGGAAGCTGTGGGAAATCAAATCGATCGTGACTAACTTTGTTTTTTATTAATTATTTTAGAAAAAATACCCAAATTTTATAAATATTATCAACAGGAAATTAATCGGGATCCGGTCCGGGACCGACCTGGCAGCCAGATCGGGCTGCCACGTTCGGCACCGATCGGGCCGTGTGTTTCATCACGGGTCAGGCCCAGGTCGGTTTCCGGATCCGCGCCGGATTTGGCCAGATCCGAACCCGATCGGGGCCACGGCAAAATTTCTGCATGGGTATTCTTGCAAACATAGATCTTAAATTATCTAGTTTAGTAAGAGAATAAAACTTAATTTCATTAAATGGAAAAAATCATTCATTGCCGTTAATTCTTTAATACCGATCGTTCAAATTTTGATTGTACAACAGATATAAATATCTCACAAAATTTCCAAAAATTTCAGAATATATCCTTGGGTTTTAGAAAATTACAAAAAAATTGCAACGTTTTTGAAATACTTCGAAGTATTTCAAGGGATTTCTAAGTATTTCATGTGATTTCAACATATTTCATGATATTTTAAAGAATTTTAAGGGATTTGCGACCAAATTAAGAGATTCCAAAGCATTTTATGGGATTTCAAGGGAATTAAAAACATTTCAAGCCTTTTTAATGGATTTCAAAGAGTTTGTTAAGAATTGAAAAGTATTTTAAAAGATTTTGGGGATTTTCGAAGTATTTCAAGAGATTTCACAAAAGTTACAAAAAGACTGCAAGTATAACTTTAAGACATTTCAAGGGATTTTAAAGATTTCATGCGATCTTGATGGATTTTAACAATTTTGTAAAAGTTTTCAATTGGGTTTCAAAATATTTCCGGGATATCACAACATTTCTTAAGGTTTCAAGTGGTTTAAAAACAGTTCAAGGGATTTCAAGAGATTTCTAGAGACGCTAAAGTATTTTAAAAGGATTTTAAGGATTGTTGAAGTATTTACAAATATTTCAAGGGATATCACAAGATTTCAAGTTATTTCTCAAGATTTCAAAAGGTTTCACAGGATTTCAAATGGTTTCTAAACATTTCAAGAAATTTGAAAGGATTTCTGGGGATTGCAAAATATTTTTAAAAACGAAGTGTCTCGTCGTGCCGAAATTCGGGACGACTAACTAGTCCAATATATTTTCATAAGCTTGGCTAGCCGTCCTGAATTTTCGGGATGACTAGTCCATCCTCTTTTCCAACTCCTCAATTTTTCGGGACACCTAGACACAGCCTTTTAAAAATTTCACGTAGTTAAAACAATTTCGAAGTATTTCAAAGTATTTGAAATTATTATAAGGGATTTTATGGGGTTTTAGAGAAATGTATCGGATTTCATGAGCTTTTAGACGATTTCAAGGAACTTTAAGACATTTTTATTAGTTTGAAAGGGTACAAAAGATTTCAAAAGTGTTTAAACCCTCATTTAATACTAAGGTATTTTAATATAAAAAAATCTGCCCTCTTTCTACATTATGTTCAACACTATTATATGAAATGTATATTACATTTATTTCTGTACCTCAGCCTGGGATTGCTTATTCAGATATTGCAAAATAAAGTACAAATTTTATTTATCATGATTACGTTAATGTTTGTTCTTCATTTTGCATTAAATTTTATTCTCAGCTACATTGAAAATTCATTGCCATGTTTCTACAATTTAAAAAAGTGCGTATCCTATAAAACAACCATTTTGCTCTTAAACATGTTATTGCAACATGTGCCGTTTTTCAATCAATTTAATTTGTTTATTTTCAATGTTATTTTTTACGATTTAAACCAAAAATACTCATCCTAGCATAAAGTGGTTCTAAGAAAATTTATAGATATACTTTAGGCGAAAATTTTGTTAAATAAAATGTTATTGTAGCCTGTGTCGTTTTTTCCAAAAAGTTAATTCTTCATTTTTAATCTCATTTTTCACGATTAAAACAAAAACTACGCATCCTATCAAAAAATAAGTATTAAAAAATTGTTAACTCCTTTTTGGGTGTGCAACTGTTGTCTATTAATTTTTTTTTCGTACCCTGCGTCGTTTATCCAAAAATTTAATGTGTGTATTTTTAATGTTATTTTTCACGATTAAAACAAAAACTACGCATCCTGTCAAAAAAGGATTAATAAAAAATTTGCAGCTATTTTTTGGGTGAACAACTTTTGTTTATTTATTTTTGTCGCAGCTTGTGTCGTTTGCCCAAAAATTTTATTTTTTATTTTTAATCTTGTTTTTTACGAATCAAACAAAAGCTACGCCTCCTATCAAAAAGTGATTAATAACAAATTCGTAGATATTTTTTGGATGTACAATTTTTATATCTTCATCTTTTTTGATATCTTGCATGGTTTGAACGCAAAATGGAATTTTTTATTTTTCATTATTTTTTGTGCGATCAAAATTTAAATTTTCAATTTTTCAAGAAAAATTAAAAAGTTGTTATGATAACTTTGCAGGGCTTCCAAAAAGCAACGTTTTTCTTCTCTTGACTTTCTTTCATATCGTGCGTTTTTTGGCATAGAATTTTGATTTTCGTTTGTTTTTTTGAATTTTGCAAATGCTATAACTCTGGTAATTTTCTATTTATCGAAAAAAGTAATCAAAATGCTGTAACTTTTTGAATTTTTATCCCAAATTGCTGGCTAACGAACTCGCCCTTGAAAAAGTGTACACCCTTAAAAATTGTGCCGAAGCGCAATCCAACCCGATAATTCTGTCGAAAGTTATGGTGTTCACAGACGACGACAACGATGACAACGACGACTGGTAGACAGACACGAACGTAAAAACTATTTTTTCTGAATCAGGGGGCCTCAAAACGTCGACATTTGATGGAATCCGCGAAACTCATTTTTCACCTAAAACCAATACCTTCTCATTGATAAGAATGTGAAAATATTTTTACATTCTCATTCTAATGAGAAGGTATTGGTTTTATGTAAAATTTGACATAGTCGGTTTTCATCAAATGTCCACGTTTTGAGACCTCCTGAGTCAGAAAAAACGATTTTTACGAAGGTGTCTGTCTGTCTGTAGTCTGTAGTCTGTCTGTCTGTCTGTCTGTAGCCACGATAACTTTCGAAAAAATGATCAGATTTGATTGAGCTTTGGCAAACTTTTTTATGGCCGAAAAATAGAGAACGAGTTCGTTAACCAGCTATTTTGGATGAAAATCCAAAAAGTGAGCACATTTTGAAAATTTTTGAGACCACTTTTTTGGAAGATTTGAAAATTCTATGTACGGTTATTAGTAGTACGTAAAATGACGAACAAAATATTCTTATGACTTTTCGTGATAAAAAAAAATTACTGGAGTTATAGCATTTTCAAAATTCCAAAAAACAAACGAAAATGAACATTTTAAGCCGAAAAACGCACGATATGAAAAAAAGTCAAGAGGAGAAAAACGTTGATTCCTGAACACCCTATAATATTTTCATGACAACTTTTTGAATTTTTCGAAAAATAAAAAATTCAAATTTTGATCGCACAAAAAATTAATGAAAAATCAAAAAAGCCATTTTGCTGTAAAACTATGCAAGATACCAGAAAAGATCATCTCACCAAAATTGTGCACCTAGAAAAGATCTACAAATTTCTTATCATTCACTTTTTGATATGACGCGTAGTTTTTGTTTTATTCGTAAAAAACAGCATTGAAAATAGAAAAATCAAATTTTCAGACGAATATTACCAGCTACGAAAAAATGACCGAAACAAAATTTGTTCATCCATGGAAGAGGTACAAATTTATTGTGACTCATGTTTCGATAGGATGCGTGGTTTTTGTTTTATTCGTGAAAATAACATTGACAGTAAAAAAAAATCAAATTTTTGAAAAAACAATGCAAGGTACGAAAACATATAAATGAACAAAAATTGTGCATTCAAAAAAGACTTACACAACCGTAATCAATTTTTGTGGTAAGAATATATTCAAAATGAAAAAATTAACTTTTTTGATAAACGGCACAAGCTAAAATAAAATGTTAACTAATAAAATTTGTCGCCTCAATTATATCATTACTTTTCATTTGAAATCAAATACAAATTTAGTAATTTGTATATGAAGAACATATAACACGAAGCACAAAGTGCGCGCTCAGTGTATTTACCAAATCGCACGTCGTAAGTGCGTTCAAACTTTTTTGTTTCTATCATACGGTGCACAGAACCGAGCGTGGAACGCAAGGTTCAAATGATTTTCAAATCAAATATCGAGCGCGAAGCGCGAGTGTCTGGATGAGAATGTGTTCCTTAAGGTCGATAGAACCTTGAGTATATAAAGTTCCTTTTCAGTCTAAAATAAAAACAAATTTAACAATCAATTAATATGTAGAGGTTTTGATAATTTTATAATATTTGCAAACAAACTTTTTCTTTTCATCGAAGTCGAACACGAAGTTGAAAAATCTAGAGCAACCGAGCGTAAAGCGCGATGTAGATACGCCCGAGCGCGTAGCGCGAGGTGAATACATAATCGAGCGCGAAGCGCGAGATAAATATATGATCGAGCGTGAAGCGCGAGATCTAACAGTTGCGCGCTCCAGGCGCGCTCAAACTTGCGAGCCGCGCGCGAAGCGCGCGATGAGAATGTGCCCGCGAAGCGGGCAGATTTTTTTTTCTACGGTAGTCGAACCTCAATTGTACCTTGTTTTTTAATGTTCTGAACTAATCGTTTAACAATTCTTTAATTGGTAATTTGTCAAACAATATTGAATGTTTTAATCTAAAATTATTAAATTTGGAACAGTTGCTTCCTCATAGAGGAAGTTTTGTAGTCATGAAATTTTCAAAATTTTCAAATTATTTAATTTAACGTTTCTCAGTTGATGATTGTCTAAAATGACGTTCTAAGCAATTTTCCGTTGAAGATGAATTGATGGGAAGGCTTATTGTCACCACTTATATCGGAAAATTAACATAAGGATTTCTACAAATATTTATTAGATTTTTTTTAGTACTTTGATAATATTTAAAAATGGGTTTTTTGTGTAAAACTTTTTTCATTGACATAATTCAAATTAGATGCAACGATATAAAAGATACCTTGAGTTGAGACTAATCGAATGGTCTATAATATTAATTCACTTTATTGAAGAGTACTAAAGTTTAGGTCATTTGTAATGTTTAAAAATACATTTTTTATAATAAAACTTTTTTTCATTCACATAATTAAAAGTTGATGTAAGAATAGAAAAGACTCCTTGATTAGCGACTTCAAAAATCGTTAGTGCTTCCTCTATATGACTGAATTCACAGCTAGTTTGTCGATTTGGCATTTGTCGATCTATAATTTTTACGACTTTTGAAGGATTCTACTGACAATTATTTAACTTAAAATTAGGTGTTTTTATAATGTTTCAATCTGAAATTATTAGATCCTAAACGTTTTTAATTAAAAATTATTAAACGATTAGGATTTTCTAATATTTAGAAAATGTACAGTTTTGAAAGTTTGAATTTAAAATTGTTAAATTTCAATGAATTAAATTTAAAAATCTGAATTTTTGAACGCTTTGTTTAATATTATGACAGTGTTTATGTGTACTTAAAAATCTGACTAATTGTACCAACATTACGGTATAAACAGTCCCTTATCCATGTACCACTATTCGTACTATTCATTCTAAAGATGCACTGAGAAAAAGGTTTATTTGAATCAAGCCAAAACAAGTATTTGAATGCATTTTATTAGATTAAAAAAAAATTATTTGAATTTAATCAACTTTATTTGAATTGAACAAAATTTATTTAAACTGAATAAAACCTATGTTTAAAATAAATAAAAATACATTACAAATAATATGCCATTTTCTTTTCAAATTTATTTTAACAATTTTAAAATCCAAAACAAATTAGTAGGTGTGGACGAGGGAAAATAATGAGAATAAGTCATTTCGCGTAATGATCGTCATTGATCGACAGGACAATGTCTATGATTATTATTTCACAAATTGGCAAATTAGCAAAGGAATCTTGAAACCAGCTACGTGAATTCAATTAACTTTGCAACGCCAGTTTTTTTTATTGATCCGACGTTGATAATTCCTATAGGATAAGCAATTGATATGACGCTATGCGCCAGCCATTAATTAAATTCAAAGACTAGAATACGACCCATTATATATTGCACGATTCGGCATAAAGTTCAATTTCAAAAAAGGGATGAAGTAAACTGATTTATCCACTTATTGTAAGAAATCGTTTACAAATGTTAATATATAGTGTTATATTTGAAAAAGTAGTTCCAATTCACGAAAAAATTAATAATTATAATTTATAATCTACTCTGCAAATTTTAATCAGCGAAAAGTGGGTCACTAAATCAAATCAGTTATCATCATTAAATAATCAGTTAAATTAACTGATTAATGAGTAAAATCGTTACTGATTATATTAATTGACCTTACATACTTCTTCTCGATATAAATTTAGAGAGTATTGAAAATTAAAATTATTAGCAAGTCAATGAACATTTTTAATTATATTTTATATTTTATATATATATTATATTTATTTTTAATTATGAACAATTTTAATTATGGATCGTTTATTATGGAAATAAAACTATAGCGTAACATTCATTTAGCTTTGTTTCGAAAACTCAAATTTTCCACACTTTTTTCCTAATTATTTATAGGAGCAAAGCTCTGAGTGGACTATGGATGTCTGCATCGAACTCTTTTATCTCGTTGCGATTCAAAACCTTTTTAATTGCTCAAACGGGCTGAACCTTGACACATGATTCCATTGTGTCCCAATTAATATTGTTAGAGATCCTCCACTCATTGCGTTCCAAATAAAAATTAAGTTTACAAACTTTTCCGGATTATTGCACATGATAAAAAAATGGCAAATAACACCTTAGTGACAAATTTTATTGGTGATAATAGCCGTTCCAGTAAATAATTTATCTACTAATTTCAACGGGGTGGACATGATCGTCAGTTTTGTATTTATGGGACCATATTAAGAGTCAATTATTTGGAAATATTACCTTATAGAGTCTACCATAATTAGGTTCGTAATCGGAAAGAATAGAAAGCTAAACTTTATATCCTCTTAATTCTTGTGACCTAACCGTGGGGTCGAACGTGCTTAGTTATTTATTGACGTGCTTCCCTCGCATGTATGATAAGTTTTATCGCACAGCATTCTACCTTATTATGGTGGGATAACATTTAAGGAACACATTGCAATATATAAAACTTTAAATACAAATAGACACCATGAAAATGCTACATACATCCAGAAAACAAATATCAATTAAAGTATGTATATGCTTCCTTCCTAGTTCAAAAAGTGTTCAAAAGAGTGAACAAATTTAAATAAGGCAATTTTCAAAAATTAAAAATTCCGTTAACAAATTAATCTATCTAAAAAAAAGTGGTCTAATAAAATGTCTCGAAAATCTCGCACTCATTTTTGTTGAAAACCTGATTGGCTTTTGAATGACTTGAAATTGCTCCATTGATTACATTTAAAATTTAAAAATGAAATCCGCTGCTAACCTCCAATTTGTCTACAACTGTTAATTTAAATTGCGTTCGTTATATGGTGGCAAAATACTTCATTACCCATGCAGAAATCGCCATACTGGATCCATTTTACCGATCAGGCCCTGATCGGGTTGGCCCGGTCTGTCCCGGATAAGGTATATTTCGTGGTTTCAGAATCGTGTCAGACCCGGTGGCCGGGTTACCGCCTACAACGACACCTAGTATGTGTTCTGTGAAGTAGCGAATTACGTGTGTGCAGTTTTGACAGCTATTCAATTTTGAAATAAATTTCAAGTGTGATACGTGAAAAAGGATTCAATAAACAATGCCAAAGCGTAAAAGGACTCCGCGGGTTCAGTAACACCGTGCGATAACCAGGATACCATATTTACGAGACCGAAATGCAAGTAAGTAAATCAGTGAAAACTAACCTCAATATTAAAATTAATATTCAATTTGTTTATCAAGATTTATATATTCACGGCTATCCTCAATTGACATTATTAGTTTTTTTTAATTAATAGGAAATTATTCAGCTCATAATTTAATACCTATAAATAATTACGGTCTCAATTTGTAAATATATAAGGTTATATTCTAAGAAGACTGACAAACGTGTATTTAATTATATTTTAGGTTCTGAAGCTGATGATGAAGATGAAGAGGCAGAAAATATTAATTTCGATGAACCGGAAGCTGTGGGAAATGAAATCGATCGTGACTAACTTTGTTTTTTATTAATTATTTTAGAAAAAATACCCAAATTTTATAAATATTATCAACAGGAAATGAATCGGGATCCGTTCCGGGACCGACCTGGCAGCCAGATCGGGCTGCCACGTTCGGCACCGATCGGGCCGTGTGTTTCATCACGGGTCAGGCCCAGGTCGGTTTCCGGATTCGCGCCGGATTTGGCCAGATCCGAACCCGATCGGGGCCACGGCAAAATTTCTGCTTGGGGAAGTTTATTGAAACATGGTTATACCAAAATTTACAACGACGAGTTATAAAACTTTTTCTTAAAAATCTATTTATAAGGATATTTACCTTGTTAGAGAATTGGTTAACAACATTGTTAACTGGTCAATAATTTGTTTAAATTTTATTTTTGGCTTCATCATGCCAAGTCAACGGTATAAAATCGTATGGAAACATGAAGTTTGGGAACGAGTATTTATATGAAATCACAGTTATAGCTGTCGCACGTAAACAAAGGATATCTGACTCATACATACACAGATCTTTATACATATATATTGTTTTTCTAATTATTCAAATTAAATGCTCTTAGTACAGGAAAATAAGCGATATTTAAAGAGTAAATATCCTCTTTTTTGTTAATGCTATTTTCATCTAATTTAATGTTAATCATTTCAGAAATTATTCTTTTTTTATAATTAATTTCTGTGTCGAGAATTTTAACGTTTTCCCAATGAAACTCATGTTGTAAAGTTTCTTGACGTATATTCACAACGTTTCTTATATTTTTCTTATTTATATGTTCATTAATACGTGTTTCCAGTGCTCTTTTTGTTTCTCCAGTATAAACTGCTGGGCAGTTTTTACAGCAAATTTTGTACACAACGTTAGTTTTTAAAAATTTTTTGGTATTATCTTTCCCCAATTTTATCACAGAATTTAAGGTCTTTTTTATTTTAGGAACTGTTGATATGGAGTATTTTTTAAATATAGATGATAAATTGTAATAATTATCTGTAAATGGTAATGGAATATTGCTTAATGTTTGTTTATTGGGTTTGTCGTTGTTATTTTTTGGTTTACTGTTGTATTTGATTTTATTTAAACGAATTTTGATATTTGCAGTGATAAATTGGTTCGGATATCCATTGTCCCGTAACAATCGTTTTACAATTTTCAAGTTTTTTTCGTAGCAACGAAAGTTAGATAATTTTATCGCTCTGTCGACTAAATTAAATACAATATTCTTTTTTTGTTGTAATGGGTGATTGGAGTGAAACTTCAATATTCTATTGGATGACGTAGGTTTTTGGAACCAATTTGTCATAATTTTATTATTATATTTTATTAATGTGATATCTAAAAAATTGATTTGGTTGTTCTTTTCAATTTCATGAGTAAATTTTAAGTTTTTATCGTAATTGTTAAAAATATTGATTACTAAATTCAAGTGTTCATTTTTGATACATAAAATCGTATCATCCATGACGTATCTGAAATAAAATAGTGGTATGCAGTTTTTTTTCTTTTAATTTGAATAAACATTCCGTCACCAAATCATTCCATTACAACGTCCGCACACAACGGTGAGATCGGAGAGCCCATCGGTGAGCCTTTGATTTGCTGGAAAAATTCGTCGTTAAAAGAAAAGAACGTGTTGTCGAATAAGAATTTTGTGACATCACTTACGATTTCAAACGGTATTTTACAATTATTTTGGATTTGTATTGCTCTTCTATCAAGGCTCTCTAACACTAAATTGCATGGAATATTGGTAAACAAAGAGCTGACGTCTAGAGAGAGAAGTATATGGTCTTGATCATAATGAACGTTTTTAAGTTTTTCTTTTAATTGAAAACTATTGTCTATATGGAGTTTTGGACTATTAATACTTTATCTTTAAATCTTCGTATTTTTTGTTGAAATTGTGTTGTAACATCTGAAATCTTTGAAAATCTCTTCGAATTTTTTAACAATCTTAGGAAAGTTATATTTATATAAACTTTAAAAGAAATAAAGTTGACAAAAAAGTGGTTATTAGAAGTTTTTATTTTGTATTGAAAATTATTTTTTCCCTCAAATGTAAAAACTGCACGCACTCATAGCGCGGGATTGATGATGCTAGTTATTAAATAACTGATTTAATCTCATTATTTTAAACCAAGATTCTTGATATTCATTAAATCTAACTTATTGAAATTGCAGTAATTTCTAGTAAAATTCTACTAGTTCAATTTGAGAAATGCGAGCCACCAAATGGTATCACAAAATTACTAAATCGATTAGTTGATATATTTAGAAATTCGATAGTGAAAAAATGCTTTGTAAAAGTATGTGAATTTGTTTAAGGCTGAGCATATTAATTGAGAGAAGGTTATAAAAACGGGAAATGTGACAATATAATTGTCTAATAAAAGAACGCGATTTTGTGCCATGTTCAGCTTTATTGATACAGTAAGAAGCCAATATTTATACAACGTAACCTCCACCAACAAGGACGTAGCCATGGAGGCGAAAATCCACTGGGTTTGATCCCCACCTCACGAAATTCTGGAAACATACACATACGATACATATACTTTACTGAGTGTTGCAAGGGTTGCACACGCCTGCCGTTACTTTTTTGCCATACTTTTTTGTAAAAGAAGGGTCAAATTTCAGAATTTGAAAGAAAATTCTGAAAAAGTCGACAAATCTGTATGGAACTACATTTTTTAATAACCGATGCTTCAATTTAGAAGGTCTAGCAAAACGGCGACTAGAAGGCTTCCATATTCCATGTATACCATTTTTGTGCATGACACGCTCTGCAGCTATCATCGGGAATGTCTTGGCTCAAAATGTGGCAAAGGTATGCTAGAGTGGAAATGACACCGTCTTGACATGCCAAAATGAAGCCCTCCGTGCCCGACTTCAATCCGGGTGATCTGAGGAAAGCAAACGTTAGCTCATACGATATCGACTGACCTTCCACATTTCTGTGGAAGATGCCGTGCATCCTCTTGTCGAGGAGCTGTTCGCGGAAGTTTTTCTCCTGTGCTTTCTTAATCCGGGCCTTCAGGAGTGAGTATTCAAGATGGATAAGATTTGATGGATTTTGCTCACCCCTGATATTGAAGTCAAGGCCGAGTTTTTCAGCAGCCTCCTCCGCTGCTTTGTACAGAAACGCCCCTTTGCCCACTTCTTCGTGTTTCCTGACCATTTTAAGAAGAGGGTCTTGTCCATTTCCGACCATATGTGCTGTTCTCAGAATAATCCTGTTGTGAAGACATTCAAGATTCAGTATTCCGCGACCAGTTTGACGGCGTGAGATGTAAAGTCGTGGAACAGAAGACTTAAGGTGCATGCTTTTGTTCATGTGCATAACCTTTCGGGACCCGATATCGAGGGATCTGAGCTCGTCCTTCGTCCATGGAACTACTCCAAATGAATAGAGTACTACGAGGACGGCAAGCATGTTCGTTGCAGATACTTTGTTCCTCGCCGACAGTTCGAAAGACCATAACCGTCGGATGAGACGTTTGTATCTGCATCGGAGAGTATCCTTTATAGATGCCACGTCCTGAATGTGGCTCTGTGGCACGCCCAGGTATGTATAGGACTCTCCAGCGCAAAGGTGTCGTATAGCGCTTCTGTCAACGAGCTCACGATCTTCGGGGATGCCATTATGTATTCCTTTCTTCAAATTAACCTTGGCGCATTTCTCTAACCCGAACTCCATTCCAATCTCTTGAGTGTACTCTTTGACAATTTTTAGAGCTAGATGTAGTTTCTCTTGATTCCTAGCATAGATTTTAAGATCATCCATGTAAAATATACATAAGTGACCTTATGATTTCGGTTTCCAGGTTTGCCGCAGAGATACCCTTCGGAATGGCGAAGTGCGAGAGATACTGGCAATAATGTGAGGCAAAAGAGGAGAGGGCTCATGGTGTCGCACTGGAACACACCTCTCTGAAAGGTGATACTGTTAGTGATCACACGATGTTTTCCAGATGAGATAGTA